>CM046790.1:29572488-29667170 GCA_025617405.1 Perca schrenkii
TAGTATAGTATGTCGAAATAAGTCATATTATAGTATGTCGAAAAAAATTATGAAAAAGTCATAGTATAGTATGTCTCTCTCTCTCTCTCTCCCTCTCCCTCTCCCTCTCCCCTCTCCCTCCTCTCTCTCTCCCTCCCTCTCTCCTCTCTCCCTCTCTCTCCTCTCTCCCTCTCCTCTCCCTCCCTCTCCTTCTCCTTCTCCTTCTCCTTCTCTTCTCCTTCTCCCTCTCCCTCCTTCCCTCCACTCCCTCCCTCCTCTCTCTCTCTCTCTCTCTCTCCCTCTCTCCCTCCCTCTCTCTCTCCCTCCCTCTCTCCCTCTCCCTCCCTCTCTCTCCCTCTCCTCTCCCTCTCCTTCTCCCTCCCTCTCCCTCCCTCTCTCTCTCTCTCTCCCTCTCTCTCCCTCCCTCTCTCTCTCCCTCTCTCTCTCCCCCCCTCCCTCTCTCTCTCTCTCTCTCTCCCTCCCCCTCCCTCTCTCTCCCTCTCTCTCTCCCTCCCTCTCTCCCTCTCCCCCTCTCTCCCCCCCTCCCTCTCCTTCTCCTCTCCCTCTCCCTCTCCCTCTCCCTCTCCTTCTCCCTCTCTCTCTCCCTCCTCCTTCCCTCCCTTCCTCTCTCTCTCCCTTCCCTCCCTTCATCTCTCACCCTCCCTCCTTCCCTCCCTCTCCCTCTCTTCCTCCATCCCTCTCTCTCCCTTCCTCCATCTCTCTTCCTCTCTCTCTTTCCTTCCCTCCTTCTCTCTCCCTCTCTCTCCCTGCTTCCCTCTCTCTTCCTCTCTCTACCTCCTTCTCTCCTCTCTCTCCATCCCTCTCCCTCTCCCTCTCCCTCCCTCCATCTCTCTACCTCCTTCTCTCCTCTCTCTCTCTCCCTCTCCCTCTCCCTTCTCCTTCTCCTTCTCCTTCTCCTTCTCCCTCTCCCTCTCCCTCTCCCTCTCTCCCTCTCTCCCTCCCTCCATCTCTCTACCTCCTTCTCTCCTCTCTCTCCCTCTCCCTCTCCCTCTCCCTCTCCCTCTCCCTCTCCCTCCCTCCATCTCTCTACCTCCTTCCCTTCCTCCCCCTTCTCTCCCTCCCTTCCTGCCTTCCTTGCTCCCTTCCTCCCTCCCTCTCTTCCTTCCTTCCAGAAGTCACCATGATGGAATGTTGGTGCGTTCTATTATTTATCCATGTCGCACTTCCGACTAGGAAAACATACGTTGCCTAGCAACAAGCACCAATGCGTCACTTTTCCTCGGATTTCCGAGCTCGGAACTCGGACAACCGTGAGGACACCGAGCAAGAATTCCGATACGGATTCCAAGATGGCAGCGCCCTGTGTAACTTGTAGGTATGAATTGTTGTCATTGTTTTTGGACCACTTTGGCTTTTTAAATGAAGATTTCAATCACTTGTATTACAGCAACTCCTTACTATGTCCGTTTCACTGCCTGTTGGTAGTGGAATAGGTCGTGTTGTGAGCGCAATATTGAATGAAGACTTGTTTGCTAACGTGGCTAGCGTTGCTAACTCGGCCAGTGCTACCATAGCAACAGCTTTCCGTGTGTTGTCCATGTTTTTTCTCCTACTCGGACGAGCAAAACATACCAGAACGCTTGAAGTGTGGAAGTGACATCATATCCGAGGTCCGAGTCGGTTCGTTGAGAATAATAGAACGCACCAAGAGTCTGTGTCAGAACTTGTTGCTATGGTGATTTCCACAGTGCAGCGGTAGTGAGTGGGAGACAGTTGTCTTCCATGGGTCAAACATATACATGTAATGATAATTAATCCTCTTAAGTTTGTTCTGTAATTCAAAAACCGTGGATCCAAACGGCAAAATATTCTGGCGAACGCATTGATGTGGTTTTTATTTTTGTGGTATGAAATATATGGGACACAGAGCAGGTAACAGACATGGAACCATCTGCATCCTTCAGATGATTTTTTTCAGTTTCTTTCGGCAGTTGGTATGTAGACAGCCAAAAGTTTACGTCCGATGGATTCCATAGTTAGATGTCTGCGACCGTCACAAAATTTCCTACATTTTGACCAACTATGATGTATGAAGATTGAAAACTGTAGGGTAGACAGGAATTTGTTTGGAAAACTTTCAAAGAATCATAATGCAGCTTCACCCTCTAGCTCTGAACATTCTCTCCCCATACACACACAATGGAAATCTCAACCGGTCTGAAGAAGTACTGCAGCTCCATTTTTTTTTACAGTTTCTATCGGCAGTTGGTTTCAAAATAACAAAAAGTGTAGGTCCGGTGGATTCCATAGTCATATGTCTGCGACCGGGACAAGATTTCCTACATTTTGACCAACTATGATGTATGAAGAGTGAAAACTGTAGGCGGGAGATCAATTAGTTTGGAAAAAATTTCAGAGAATCGTACTGCAAATCCACTGTTTCTACCGGCAGTTGGAGTGTCTAGAGCAAAAAGTCTACGTCCGGTGTATTCCATAGTTACGTGTCTGCGACCGCCACAAGATTTCCTACATTTTTACCAATTATGATGTATGAAGAGTCAAAACTGTAGGAGGGAGAGGAATTTGTTTGGAAAAATTTCCGAGAATCGTACTTCAGCTCCACACTCTAACTCCCACTCTAACTCTCAACATTCCGGCCCCATACACACACATTGGAAAATCTGAAACGGTCTGAAAAGACGACGATACGTAAACTGTGATTTCGTAGAAACCGTGCTTGATATCCGAAAGCCCATTCAGCCCAATAAAGGCCAAAATCTTGTCTTCGGTTTAAACCTTTAATCTTTTTTCTACATTAAAGTATGGCGATACAGCATAGTCCCAAACGGGGAGCGATGTTGAGCGATTTCCCGACGATTTCCCATTCAAGTCTATGGGACAATTTTGCGCGTTTTTTGCCGATTTCGTGAAAACCGTGCGGCAAATCTCTTAGAAAAGTCATAGCACACCATTCCCGAGCGTTACCCACGTGATGATGTCATGTGTGTGCGCGTGTTGGCAACGCTTTGAGAGCCTTAGCGGGACAAAAAACGGACGGAATAATAATAATAAGTATGAGAAACAATAGGCATTGTGCCGATTGCTGCTATTGCAGCACATCGGCACACTGAATAAGTCATATTATAGTATGTCGACATTAGTCATAGTATAGTATGTCGAAAACAGTGATTAAAATAGTTCATAGTATAGTGTGTCGAAAAAGTGCTAAAAAGTTATAGTATAGTATGTCGAAAAAATTATGGAAAAGTCATATTATAGTATGTCGACATTAGTCATAGTATAGTATGTCGAAAACAGTGATTAAAATAGTTCATAGTATAGTGTGTCGAAAAAAGTGCTAAAAAGTCATAGTATAGTATGTCGAAATTAGTCATATTATAGTATGTCAAAATTAGTCATAGTATAGTATGTCGAAAACAGTGATTAAAATAGTTCATAGTATAGTGTGTCGAAAACAGTGATAAAAAGTCATAGTATAGTATGTCGAAAAAATGATGGAAAAGTCATATTATAGTATGTCGACATTAGTCATAGTTTAGTATGTCGAAAACAGTGATTAAAATAGTTCATAGTATAGTATGTCGAAACAATGATGGAAAAGTCATAGTATAGTATGTCGAAATAAGTCATATTATAGTATGTCGAAAAAATTATGAAAAAGTCATAGTATAGTATGTCGAAAGAAAATTATGAAAAAGTCGTACTATTGTTTGTCGAAAAAAGTGATAAAACAGTCACAGTATATTATGCTGAAATAAGTCATACTATAGTATGTCGAAAAAAGTGATAAAAAAGTGATAGTATAGTATGTCGAAAAAATGATGGAAAAGTCATATTATAGTATGTCGACATAAGTCATATTATAGTATGTCGACATAAGTCATATTATAGTATGTCGAAAACAGTGATTAAAATAGTTCATAGTATAGTGTGTCAAAAAAAGTGCTAAAAAGTCATAGTATAGTATGTCGAAATTAGTCATAGTATGTCAAAAAAGTGATAAAAAAGTCATAGTATAGTATGTCTAAATAAGTAATTGTATAGTATGTCGAAAAAATTATAAAAAGTCAGTATAATATGTCAAAACAGTCATAGTATAGTATGTCGACATTAGTCATAGTATAGTGTGTCGAAGACAGTGATAAAAAAGTCATAGTATAGTATGTCGAAAACAGTGATTGAAATAGTTCATAGTATAGTATGTTTAAACAATGATGGAAAAGTCATAGTATAGTATGTCGAAAACGTCATAGTATAGTGTGTCGAAAGAAGTGATAAAAAAAGTCCATAGTATAGTATGTCGAAATAAGTCATAGTATAGTATGTCAAAAAAAGGGATCAAAAAGTCATAGTATAGTATGTCGAAAAAAAATCATAAGAGTCGTAGTATAGTTTGTCGAAAAAAGTGATAAAACAGTCACAGTCTATGATGTTGAAATAAGTCATAATATAGTATGTCTAAAAAATGTTGAAAAAGTCATAGTATAGTATGTCGAAAAAAAGTTATGAAAAAGTCGTACTATAGTTTGTCGAAAAAAGTGATAAAACAGTCACAGTATATTATGCTGAAATAAGTCATACTATAGTATGTCGAAAAAAGTGATAAGAAAAGTGATAGTATAGTAAGTCGAAACAATGATGGAAAAGTCATATTATAATATGTCGACATTAGTCATAGTATAGTATGTCGAAAAACAGTGATTAAAAATAGTTCATAGTATAGTATGTCGAAAACAATGATGAAAAAAAGTCATAGTATAGTATGTCGAAAAAATAAGTCATAGTATAGTATGTCGAAAAAAATTATGAAAAAGTCATAGTATAGTGTGTCGAAAAAAGTGCTAAAAAAGCCATAGTATAGTATGTCGACATTAGTCATAGTATTTTATGTCGAAAAACAGTGATTAAAATAGTTCATAGTATAGTATGTCGAAAACAATGATGAAAAAAAGTCATAGTATAGTATGTCGAAATAAGTCATATTATAGTATGTCGAAAAAATTATGAAAAAGTCATAGTATAGTATGTCGAAAAAAAATTCTGAAAAAGTCGTACTAAAGTTTGTCGAAAGAAAACAGTCACAGTATATTATGTTGAAATAAGTAATACTATAGTATGGTGAAAAAAGTGATAAAAAAAGTCATAGTATAGTAAGTCGAAAAAATTATGGAAAAGTCATATTATAGTATGTCGACATTAGTCATAGTATAGTATGTCGAAAACAGCGATAAAAAAGTCATAGTATAGTATGTTGAAAAAAGGTATCAAAACGTCATAGTATAGTGTGTCGAAAGAAGTGATAAAAAAGTCCATAGTATAGTATGTCGAAATAAGTCATAGTATAGTATGTCAAAAACAGGGATCAAAAAGTCATAGTATAGTATATCGAAAAAATATTATGAGAAAGTCGTACTATAGTTTGTTGAAAAAAGTGATAAAACAGTCACAGTATAGTATGTCGAAATAAGTCATAGTATAGTAAGTCGAAAAAATTATGGAAAAGTCATATTATAGTATGTCGACATAAGTCATAGTTTAGTATGTCAAAATTAGTCATAGTATGTCGAAAAAAGGTTTAAAAAAGTCATAGTATAGTATGTCAAAAAAGTGATAAAAAAGTCATAGTATAGTATGTCAAAATAAGTCATAGTATAGTATGTCGAAAAAATTATAAAAACTCAGGATAATATGTCAATACAGTCATAGTATAGTATGTCGACATTAGTCATAGTATAGTATGTCGAAACAATGATGGAAAAGTCATATTATAGTAAGTCGACATTAGTCATAGTATAGTATGTCGAAAACAGTGATTAAAATAGTTCATAGTATAGTATGTGGAAATAAGTCATAGTATAGTATGTCGAAAAAATGATGAAAAAGTCATTTATAGTATGTCGAAAAAATATTATGAAAAAGTCGTACCATAGTTTGTCGAAAAAAGTGATAAAACAGTCACAGTATATTATGTTGCAATAAGTCATACTATAGTATGTCGAAAAAGTGATAAGAAAAGTCATGGTATAGTAAGTCCAAAAAATGATGGAAAAGTCATATTATAATATGTCGACATTAGTCATAGTATAGTATGTCGAAAACAGTAATTAAAATAGTTCATAGTATAGTGTGTCGAAAAAAGTGCTAAAAAGTCATAGTATAGTATGTCGACATTAGTCATAGTATTTTATGTCGAAAACAGTGATTAAAATAGTTCATAGTATAGTATGTCGAAACAATGATGAAAAAAGTCATAGTATAGTATGTCGAAATAAGTCATATTATAGTATGTCGAAAAAATTATGAAAAAGTCATAGTATAGTATGTCGAAAAAAAATTCTGAAAAAGTCGTACTATAGTTTGTCGAAAAAAAATTCTGAAAAAGTCGTACTAAAGTTTGTCGAAAGAAGTGATAAAACAGTCACAGTATATTATATTGAAATAAGTCATACTATAATATGTCGAAAAAAGTGATAAAAAAGTCATAGTATAGTAAGTCGAAAAAATTATGGAAAAGTCATATTATAGTATGTCGACATTAGTCATAGTATAGTATGTCGAAAACAGCGATAAAAAAGTCATAGTATAGTATGTTGAAAAAAGGTATCAAAACGTCATAGTATAGTATGTCGAAAGAAGTGATAAAAAAAGTCCATAGTATACTATGTCGAAATAAGTCATAGTATAGTATGTCAAAAAAAGGGATCAAAAAGTCATAGTATAGTATGTCGAAAAAATATTATCAGAAAGTCGTACTATACTTTGTTGAAAAAAGTGATAAAACAGTCACAGTATAGTATGTCGAAATAAGTCATAATTCAATTTTCAATTCAATTCAATTTTATTTATAGTATCAAATCATAACATAGGTTATCTCGAGATACTTTACAGATAGAGTAGGTCTAGACCACACTCTATAATTTACAAAGCAACCAAAAATTCCAACAATTACAGTAATTCCCTCAAGAGCAAGCAGTGCGACAGTGGCGAGGAAAAACTCCCTCTTGGGAAGAAACCTCGGACAGACCCAGGCTCTTGGTAGGCGGTGTCTTACGGGCCGGTTGGGGGTGTGATGAACAGTGGCGATAATAGTCACATTAATAATGGAACAGTGACTGGATGTAGCGGGAAGCTGCAGGGTTCAGCAGGAAGCTGCAGGGTTCAGCAGGACGCAGCAGGGCACCGTTGAGCTCAGCAAGGAGTGCAGCAGGACCACGGCGACAGCTGGAACCAGGATCTTGGTGCCAACCTTCTCCAAGGAAATACGCTGGGGGAAAAAACATAAGGACTCCGGGAAACTCCCCAGAAGCTAGGATTAGTAACTAGCATTTCCGGGACGGGATACACGCAAATAGTAATAGTAATAGTAATAGAGAGGTAGAGGAGAGAGCAGCTCAGTGTGTCAAAGGAAGGAAGTCCCCCGGCAGTCTAGAACTATAACAGCGTAACTATAACAGCGTAACTAAGAGAGACAGGTCATAAGGAGAGTTAGCTTTTTCGGGCTTAGAACTCTCCCCCTGCCGGATCGGGCTTGGCTGGCCTGCCTCCCTCTACTTTGTTATGTATTATTAATCTAACAATTATGAAGAGAAGCAGTTGGGCCAGTTAGGTGAACATTGCAACTCCTCACTCCCTAACTATAAGCTTTATCAAATAGAAGAGTTTTAAGTTCATTCTTGAAAGCGATTACAGTTTCTGCCCCCCCGAAACCCAGATCGGGAGCTGGTTCCATAGGAGAGGAGCCTGATAACTGAAGGCTCTGGCTCCCATTCTACTTTTAGAGACTCTAGGTACCACCAGTAACTCTGCATTCTGGGAGCGCAGTGCTCTAGTGGGACAATAGGGTATTAGGAGCTCTTCTAGATATGATGGTGCTAGACCATTTAGAGCTTTGTAGGTCAAGAGAAGGATTTTAAACTCAATCCTGTATTTTACAGGAAGCCAGTGCAGAGAAGCTAATACAGGAGAGATATGATCTCTTTTCTTAGTTCTTGTGAGAACACGCGCTGCAGCATTCTGGATCAGCTGGAGAGTCTTAAGGGACTTATTTGAGCAACCTGACAGTAGGGAATTACAATAGTCCAGCCTAGACGTAACAAATGCATGAACTAGTTTTTCAGCGTCGTTTTGAGACAGGATATTCCTAATTTTGGCAATGTTACGAAGATGAAAAAAATGCTGTTCTTGAGGTTTGTTTTAGATTGGCATTAAAGGATATATCCTGATCAAAAATAACTCCTAAATTTCTGACAGTAGTGCTGGAGGCCAGGGCAATACCATCCAGAGTAGCTATGTCTTTAGATAATGAGGTTCTGAGGTGTTTAGGTCCCAGTACAATAACTTCAGTTTTGTTAGGGTTTAACATCAGAAAATTATATGTCATTCAGGATTTTATATCTTTAATGCACGCTTGAAATTTAGCTAGCTGACTGGTTTCGTCTGGCTTGATTGACAAGTATAATTGGGTGTCATCTGCATAACAGTGAAAGTTAATTGAGTGTTTCCTAATAATATTGCCTAGAGGAAGCATATATAGGGAGAAAAGAATTTGTCCAAGCACTGAGCCTTGAGGAACCCCATGGCTAACTTTAATGTACTTGGAGGATTTATCATTAACATTAACAAATTGACTTACTAGTATAGTAAGTCGAAAAAATTATGGAAAAGTCATATTATAGTATGTCGACATTAGTCATAGTATAGTATGTCGAAAACAGTGATTAAAATAGGTCATAGTATAGTATGTCGAAAAAAAATTATGAAAAAGTCGTACTATAGTTTGTCGAAAAAAGTGATAAAACAGTCACAGTATATTATGCTGAAATAAGTCATAGTATAGTATGTCGAAAAAAAATTATGAAAAAGTGATTGTATAGTATGTCGAAAAAATGATGGAAAAGTCATATTATAGTATGTCGACATAAGTCATATTATAGTATGTCGAAAACAGTGATTAAAATAGTTCATAGTATAGTGTGTCAAAAAAAGTGCTAAAAAGTCATAGTATAGTATGTCGAAATTAGTCATAGTATGTCAAAAAAGTGATAAAAAAGTCATAGTATAGTATGTCAAAATAAGTCATTGTATAGTATGTCGAAAAAATTATAAAAAGTCAGTTTAATATGTCAAAACAGTCATAGTATAGTATGTCAACATTAGTCATAGTGTAGTATGTCGAAACAATGATGGAAAAGTCATAATATAGTATGTCGACATTAGTCATAGTATAGTATGTCGAAAACAGTGATTAAAATAGTTCATAGTATAGTGTGTCGGAAAAGTGCTAAAAAGTCATAGTATAGTATGTCGAAATTAGTCATAGTATGTCGAAAAAAGGTAAAAATAAGTCATAGTATAGTATGTCGAAAAAATTATAAAAAGTCAGTATAATATGTCAAAACAGTCATAGTATAGTATGTTGACATTAGTCATAGTATAGTGTGTCGAAAACACTGATAAAAAAGTCATAGTATAGTATGTCGAAAACAGTGATTAAAAAAGTCATAGTATAGTAAGTCGAAAAAATTATGGAAAAGTCATATCCCTTTGACGCCTGAATTTATTCACAATTATATATGAACTTTATTATGTGTGTTCCTGGCTCCAAGCTGATGCTAAATTAAGTTGAGATTGTTAATTTATCTATAGCATATAGAATAGATATAAATTTAGGTATGATGCAAATTAGCGACAACAGGCATTTATGGTAAAATTCTTTACAAAATGGTAAAATTAATAAAACACATTTTCAAGTAATTGACAAATAAATGAATCTTGACAACAGCAAGAAAGAAAACACTCTCCTACTCCCTAACATTGACAGTAGTCTTTTTAGGGTTAGGGTTAGGGGTTAGGGGTAGGGGTAGGGTTAATTTCGCTTCCGTGAACTGGATGTAATTCCCTCTCCGACCAGTCCTACGAGAAACCAGTGTGTGCAAAAGGTTCCTAGGTATGTATTGAATGTAAAAACACCGGCATTGGGGGGAATACACACCCTATCTCGCCTGCAGTCGGAATGGAAGGGGTTTGATACAAATTAGCGACAGTCGGCGTTAAGGGGATATTATAGTATGTCGACATTAGTCATAGTATAGTTTGTCGAAACAATGATGGAAAAGTCATATTATAGTATGTCGACATTAGTCATAGTATAGTATGTCGAAAACAGTGATTAAAATAGTTCATAGTATAGTATGTGGAAATAAGTCATAGTATAGTATGTCGAAAAAATTCTGAAAAAGTCATAGTATAGTATGTCGAAAAAAAATTCTGAAAAAGTCGTACTAAAGTTTGTCAGAAAGAAGTGATAAAACAGTCACAGTATATTATGTTGAAATAAGTCATACTATAGTATGGTGAAAAAAGTGATAAAAAAAGTCATAGTATAGTAAGTCGAAAAAATTATGGAAAAGTCATATTATAGTATGTCGACATTAGTCATAGTATAGTACGTCGAAACAATGATGGAAAAGTCATATTATAGTATGTCGACATTAGTCATAGTATAGTGTGTCGAAAACAGTGATAAAAAAGTCATAGTATAGTATGTCGAAAACAGTGATTAAAATAGTTCATAGTATAGTATGTCAAAATAAGTCATAGTATATTTTGTCGAAAAAATGATGAAAAAGTCATAGTAGAGTATGTCGGAAAAAAAATTATGAAAAAGTCGTACTATAGTTTGTCGAAAAAAGTGATAAAAAAGTGATAGTATAGTATGTCGAAAAAATTATGGAAAAGTCATAGTATAGTATGTCGACATTAGTCATAGTATAGTATGTCGAAAACAGTGATTAAAATAGTTCATAGTATAGTGTGTCGAAAAAAGTGATAAAAAGTCATAGTATAGTATGTCGAAATTAGTCATAGTATGTCGAAAAAAGGTATAAAAAAGTCATAGTATACTATGACTTTTTACAAGTTTTTTTTTATATAGGCCATATACGTTTAACATTAGAAACTATTGCTGTGCAGTACAAAGTACTCCTGGGACTACACTGATGGTCCTCACAAATCCCACTTGGCTGCCGCCTTCATTATTATTAAAAAAGTGATAAAACAGTCACAGTATATTATGTTGAAATAAGTCATACTATAGTATGTCAAAAAAGTGATAAAAAAGTCATAGTATAGTATGTCAAAATAAGTCATAGTATAGTATGTCGAAAAAATTATAAAAAGTCAGTATAATATGTCAAAACAGTCATACTATAGTATGACGACATTAGTCATAGTATAGTTTGTCGAAAAAAGTGATAAAACAGTCACAGTATATTATGTTGAAATAAGTCATACTATAGTATGTCGAAAAAAGTGATAAAAAAAGTCATACTATAGTAAGTGGAAAACATTATTGAAAAGTCATATTATAGTATGTCGACATTAGTCATAGTATAGTATGTCGAAAACAGTGATTAAAATAGTTCATAGTCATAGTGTGTCGAAAACAGTGATAAAAAAGTTATAGTATAGCATGTCGAAAAAATGATGGAAAAGTCATATTATAGTATGTCGACATTAGTCATAGTATAGTATGTCAAAAAAATGATGGAAAAGTCATAGTATAGTATGTCGAAATAAGTCATATTATAGTATGTCAAAAAAATTATGAAAAAGTCATAGTATAGTATGTCGAAATAAGTCATAGTATAGTATGTCGAAAAAAAATTATGAAAAAGTCGTACTATAGTTTGTCGAAAAAAGTGATAAAACAGTCACAGTATATTATGCTGAAATAAGTCATACTATAGTATGTCGAAAAAAGTGATAAAAAAGTGATAGTATAGTATGTCGAAAAAATGATGGAAAAGTCATATTATAGTATGTCGACATAAGTCATATTATAGTATGTCGAAAACAGTGATTAAAATAGTTCATAGTATAGTGTGTCAAAAAAAGTGCTAAAAAGTCATTGTATAGTATGTCGAAATTAGTCATAGTATGTCAAAAAAGTGATAAAAAAGTCATAGTATAGTATGTCAAAATAAGTAATTGTATAGTATGTCGAAAAAATTATAAAAAGTCAGTATAATATGTCAAAACAGTCATAGTATAGTATGTCGACATTAGTCATAGTATAGTATGTCGACATTAGTCATAGTATAGTGTGTCGAAGACAGTGATAAAAAAGTCATAGTATAGTATGTCGAAAACAGTGATTGAAATAGTTCATAGTATAGTATGTTTAAACAATGATGGAAAAGTCATAGTATAGTATGTCGAAATAAGTCATAGTATAGTATGTCAAAAAAAGGGATCAAAAAGTCATAGTCATATGTCGAAAAAAAATCATAAGAGTCGTAGTATAGTTTGTCGAAAAAAGTGATAAAACAGTCACAGTCTATGATGTTGAAATAAGTCATACTATAGTATGTCTAAAAAATGTTGAAAAAGTCATAGTATAGTATGTCGAAAAAAAGTTATGAAAAAGTCGTACTATAGTTTGTCGAAAAAAGTGATAAAAAAGATTTATAGTATAGTAAGTCGAAACAATGATGGAAAAGTCATTATATTATGTCGACACTAGTCATACTATAGTATGTCGAAAACAGTGATTAAAATAGTTCATAGTATAATTTGTTGAAAACAGTGATAAAAAAGTCACAGTATATTATGTTGAAATAAGTCATACTATAGTATGTCGAAAAAAGTGATAAAAAAAGTCATACTATTGTAAGTGGAAAACATTATGGAAAAGTCATATTATAGTATGTCGACATTAGTCATAGTATAGTATGTCGAAAACAGTGATTAAAATAGTTCATAGTCATAGTGTGTCGAAAACAGTGATAAAAAAGTTATAGTATAGCATGTCGAAAAAATAATGGAAAAGTCATATTATAGTATGTCGACATTAGTCATAGTATAGTATGTCGAAAAAATGATGGAAAAGTCATAGTATAGTATGTCGAAATAAGTCATATTATAGTATGTCAAAAAAATTATGAAAAAGTCATAGTATAGTATGTCGAAATAAGTCATAGTATAGTATGTCGAAAAAAAATTATGAAAAAGTCGTACTATAGTTTGTCGAAAAAAGTGATAAAACAGTCACAGTATATTATGCTGAAATAAGTCATACTATAGTATGTCAAAAAAAGTGATAAAAAAGTGATAGTATAGTATGTCGAAAAAATGATGGAAAAGTCATAGTATAGTATGTCGACATAAGTCATATTATAGTATGTCGAAAACAGTGATTAAAATAGTTCATAGTATAGTGTGTCAAAAAAAGTGCTAAAAAGTAATTGTATAGTATGTCGAAATTAGTCATAGTATGTCAAAAAAGTGATAAAAAAGTCATAGTATAGTATGTCAATATAAGTAATTGTATAGTATGTCGAAAAAATTATAAAAAGTCAGTATAATATGTCAAAACAGTCATAGTATAGTATGTCGACATTAGTCATAGTATAGTATGTCGACATTAGTCATAGTATAGTGTGTCGAAGACAGTGATAAAAAAGTCATAGTATAGTATGTCGAAAACAGTGATTGAAATAGTTCATAGTATAGTATGTTTAAACAATGATGGAAAAAGTCATAGTATAGTATGTCGAAATAAGTCATAGTATAGTATGTCAAAAAAAAGGGATCAAAAAAGTCATAGTCATATGTCGAAAAAAAATCATAAGAGTCGTAGTATAGTTTGTCGAAAAAAGTGATAAAACAGTCACAGTCTATGATGTTGAAATAAGTCATACTATAGTATGTCTAAAAAATGTTGAAAAAGTCATAGTATAGTATGTTGAAAAAAAGTTATGAAAAAGTCGTACTATAGTTTGTCGAAAAAAGTGATAAAAAGTGATAGTATAGTAAGTCGAAACAATGATGGAAAAGTCATTATATTATGTCGACACTAGTCATACTATAGTATGTCGAAAACAGTGATTAAAATAGTTCATAGTATAATTTGTTGAAAACAGTGATAAAAAAGTCATAGTAGAGTATATCGAAAAAAAAATTATGAAAAAGTCGTACTATAGTTTGTCGAAAAAAGTGATAAAACAGTCACAGTATATTATGCTGAAATAAGTCATACTATATTATGTCGAAAAAAGTGATAAAAAAGTGATAGTATAGTATGTCGAAAAAATTATGGAAAAGTCATAGTATAGTATGTCGACATTAGTCATAGTATAGTATGTCGAAAAAAAGTGATAAAAAAGTCATAGTATAGTATGTCGACATTAGTCATAGTATAGTATGTCGAAAACAGTGATTAAAATAGTTCATAGTATAGTGTGTCGAAAAAGTGCTAAAAAGTCATAGTATAGTATGTCGAAATTAGTCATAGTATGTCGAAAAAAGGTATAAAAAAGTCATAGTATAGTATGTCAAAAAAGTGATAAAAAAGTCATAGTATAGTATGTCAAAATAAGTCATAGTATAGTATGTCGAAAAAATTATAAAAAGTCAGAATAATATGTCAAAACAGTCACAGCATAGTATGTTGACATTAGTCATAGTATAGTTTGTCGAAAAAAGTGATAAAACAGTCACAGTATATTATGTTGAAATAAGTCATAGTATAGTATGTCGAAAAAATTATAAAAAGTCAGTATAATATGTCAAAACAGTCATAGTATAGTATGTCGACATTAGTCATAGTATAGTGTGTCGAAGACAGTGATAAAAAAGTCATAGTATAGTATGTCGAAAACAGTGATTGAAATAGTTCATAGTATAGTATGTTTAAACAATGATGGAAAAGTCATAGTATAGTATGTCGAAAACGTCATAGTATAGCGTGTCGAAAAGAAGTGCTAAAAAAAAGTCCATAGTATATTATGTCGAAAAAAGTCATAGTATAGTATGTCGGAAAAAGGGATAAAAAATGTCATAGTATAGTATGTCGAAAAAAAAGTCATGAAAGAGTCGTAGTATAGTTTGTCGAAAAAAGTGATAAAACAGTCACAGTCTATGATGTTGAAATAAGTCATACTATAGTATGTCTAAAAAATGTTGAAAAAGTCATAGTATAGTATGTCGAAAAAAAAAGTTCTGAAAAAGTCATACTATAGTTTGTCGAAAAAAAAGTGATAAAAACAGTCACAGTATATTATGCTGAAATAAGTCATACTATAGTATGTCGAAAAAAGTGATAAAAAAAAAGTGATAGTATAGTAAGTCGAAACAATGATGGAAAAAGTCATATTATAGTATGTCGAGCATTAGTCATAGTATAGTATGTCGAAAAAAATGATGGAAAAAGTCATAGTATAGTATGTCGAAATAAGTCATATTATAGTATGTCGAAAAAAATTATGAAAAAAGTCATAGTATAGTATGTCGAAAAAAAAGTTATGAAAAAGTCGTACTATAGTTTGTCGAAAAAAAGTGATAAAACAGTCACAGTATATTATGCTGAAATAAGTCATACTATAGTATGTCGAAAAAAAAAGTGATAAAAAAAAGTGATAGTATAGTAAGTCGAAACAACGATGGAAAAGTCATATTATAGCATGTCAGACATTAGTCATAGTATAGTATGTCGATACAACGATGGAAAGGTCATAGTATAGTATGTTGAAATAAGTCATATTATCGTATGTCGAAAAAATTATGAAAAAGTCATAATATAGTATGTCGAAAAAAAATTATGAAAAAGTCGTGCTATAGTTTGTCAAAAAAGGTGATAAAACAGTCACAGTATATTATGCTGAAATAAGTCATACTATAGTATGTCGAAAAAAAGTGATAAAAAGTGATAGTATAGTACAGGGTCGGCAACCTTAGGCACGCGATGCCACCATGAGCACGCGGGACCTTAACCAATGGCACGCTGGCAATATGTGTGCAAGAGAGTTATTGATGTGTTGAAATCATGGTTGAAATGCTGAAGCACTCTCTCATCGCATGCCAAATTACAGCGTTCACAGTTGCCAACCTCATAGGTGCCGATACCGTGGGTGCTCGGGCTTGAGCACCCACGGAAAATACTGAGCACCCACGTGTGCCAGACTGCCAGTTCATTTTTACATTAATTTTATATTAAACATTGCAGGTGGTGCTAAGTGTGATTGTTCATGTCGGTGGCATTGATTTATAATTTCCCACGAAATTGATCAAACTTCTCATCCCCAATTCTATCTGTGAGAAGTGGCGCTGTCCTGAGTTGAAAGATAGCTTACTTTACGGCGTGTGTGTTCGTGTCGGCCGCTGTCCATTTCCTAAGGTTCTGAAATGCAAACATTGTTGACTACTTTTTTTTTTAAACTGTGTGCGCGTGTGAGCACCCACGGAGGAAAACATAAATCTGCGCCTGTGCGCAACCTATTATTCACGATAGTTTGATTGACTCATATCTCTGACTGGGAACAGTACAAAGAGGATTACCAACGGCCGCTGGGGCAGATGAACTAACGCTAGTCTCGTTACTGTAAGGAGGCTACAATGCAGATGAACTAACGCTAGTCTCGTTACTGTAAAGGAGGCTACAATTGAACCTTAGTGAGTTAAAGTCAATACTTATCATTGCACTCACCTGTGTAAACCCGGCATCAACATGTAGAAAGTGATATTTCAATCTGCTCTGTCTGCTCAGATCCACTCTTGTCCACCGCACTCTAGTTTTACGCAAACACAGCTCTACTCTGCAAATAGCTAATTTTTACAAAACAAGCTAAATGAAAAGCTGTCGTTTGTATTTGTATTTGTCTGTATTTATCTTAGTTTGCAGGGAATCTTGAAATTTGGACAAATTCTTATAAACTTAAGCTGTCTGAAGAAACCATCCTCTCCGCTGGAGCGTAAATATGGATGCATCATAAGACCAAAGACAAATACATGTGCGCTAAATATGCACGTGAATGAAGCTATGTTGTTCTTCTTCATTCTTGATAATGATGCTGGTTGTGTTATTATTATTTGCCACAGCATCGTCTCATTGAAAATGATTCATACAGGACCTGTTTATCAGTCCATTCATCATTAAAGCTGGGCTTTTCCACAACTTTTCGCTTCAGGCTCTTTGACAGTGATATTTTGTCAGCCCATTTTCCACCAATCAGGGATTGCATACTAAAACCATGTTTTCCATAATAATACAATAATAATAATTAGAAGGTCCTGATTATTACAAATTCCCTGGATATTACATTTTGATGTGATGTCATAAAAACAAATTCATGTTAACATGGCACACTAATAAACAAGAAATTTTGAAAAGGGCACTTCATATCAAAAGGTTACCGACCCCTGGTATAGTATTTCGAAAATTATAAAAGTCAGTATAGTATGTCAAAACAGTCATAGTATAGTAGGTCGAAAATAAGTCATACTATAGTATGTCAAAAAAGGGATAAAAAAGTCATAGTATAGTATGTCGAAAAAAGTGATACAACAGTCACAGTATATTATGTTGAAATAAGTCATAGTATAGTATGTCGAAAAAAAGTGATAAAAAAAGTCATAGTATAGTATGTCGAAAAAAAGGGATAAAAAGTCATAGTATAGTATGTCGAAAAAAAAGTTATAGAAAAGTCATATATAGTTTGTCGAAAAAAATGATAAAACAGTCACAGTATATTATGTTGAAATAAGTCATAGTATAGTATGTCGAAAAAAGTTATAAAAAAGTCAGTAGTATAGTATGTCAGGGAAACAGTCATAGTATAGTATGTCGACATTAGTCATAGTATAGTAGTCAAAAAGTAGTATCGAAGACATAGTGATAAAAAAGTCATAGTATAGTATGTCAGGAAAACAGTGATTGAAATAGTTCATAGTATAGTATGTTTAAACAATGATGGAAAAGTCATAGTATAGTATGTCGAAAACGTCATAGTATAGCGTGTCGAAAGAAGTGCTAAAAAAAGTCCATAGTATAGTATGTCGAAATAAGTCATAGTATAGTATGTCAAAAAAAGGGATCAAAAAGTCATAGTATAGTATGTCGAAAAAAAGTTATGAAAAAGTCGTACTATAGTTTGTCGAAAAAAGTGATAAAACAGTCACAGTCTATTATGTTGAAATAAGTCATACTATAGTATGTCTAAAAAATGTTGAAAAAGTCATAGTATAGTATGTCGAAAAAAGTTCTGAAAAAGTCATACTATAGTTTGTCGAAAAAAGTGATAAAACAGTCACAGTATATTATGCTGAAATAAGTCATACTATAGTATGTCGAAAAAAGTGATAAAAAAAAAGTGATAGTATAGTAAAGTCGAAACAATGATGGAAAAAGTCATATTATAGTATGTCGACATTAGTCATAGTATAGTATGTCGAAAAAATGATGGAAAAAGTCATAGTATAGTATGTCGAAATAAGTCATATTATAGTATGTCGAAAAAATTATGAAAAAGTCATAGTATAGTATGTCGAAAAAAAATTATGAAAAAGTCGTACTATAGTTTGTCGAAAAAAGTGATAAAACAGTCACACTATATTATGCTGAAATAAGTCATACTATAGTATGTCGAAAAAAGTGATAAAAAAAGTGATAGTATAGTAAGTCGAAACAATGATGGAAAAGTCATATTATAGTATGTCGACATTAGTCATAGTATAGTATGTCGAAAAAATGATGGAAAAGTCATAGTATAGTATGTCGAAATAAGTCATATTATAGTATGTCGAAAAAATTATGAAAAAGTCATAGTATAGTATGTCGAAAAAAAATTATGAAAAAGTCGTACTATAGTTTGTCGAAAAAAGTGATAAAACAGTCACACTATATTATGCTGAAATAAGTCATACTATAGTATGTCGAAAAAAGTGATAAAAAAGTGATAGTATAGTACAGGGGTCGGCAACCTTAGGCACGCGTGCCACCATGGGCACGCGGGACCTTAACCAATGGCACGCTGGCAATATGTGTGCAAGAGAGTTATTGATGTGTTGAAATCATGGTTGAAATGCTGAAGCACTCTCTCATCCGCATGCCAAATTACAACGTTCACAGTTGCCAACCTCATAGGTGCCGATACCGTGGGTGCTCCGGAGCTTGAGCACCCACGGAAAATACTGAGCACCCACGTGTGCCAGACTGCCAGTTCATTTTTACATTAATTTTATATTAAACATTGCAGGTGGTGCTAAGTGTGATTGTTCATGTCGGTGGCATTGATTTATAATTTCCCACGAAATTGATCAAACTTCTCATCCCCAATTCTATCTGTGAGAAGTGGCGCTGTCCTGAGTTGAAAGATTACTTTACGGCGTGTGTGTTCGTGTCGGCCGCTGTCCATTTCCTAAGGTTCTGAAATGCAAACATTGTTGACTACTTTTTTTTTTAAACTGTGTGCGCGTGTGAGCACCCACGGAGGAAAACATAAATCTGCGCCTGTGCGCAACCTGTTATTTACGATAGTTTGATTGACTCATATCTCTGACTGGGAACAGTACAAAGAGGATTACCAACGGCCGCTGGGGCAGATGAACTAACGCTAGTCTCGTTACTGTAAGGAGGCTACAATGCAGATGAACTAACGCTAGTCTCGTTACTGTAAGGAGGCTACAATTGAACCTTCGTGAGTTAAAAGTCAATACTTATCATTGCACTCACCTGTGTAAACCGGCATCAACATGTAGAAAGTGATATTTCAATCTGCTCTGTCTGCTCAGTCCACTCTTGTCCACCGCACTCTAGTTTTACGCAAACACAGCTCTACTCTGCAAATAGCTAATTTTTACAAAACAAGCTAAATGAAAAGCTGTCGGTTTGTATTTGTATTTGTTTTGTATTTATCTTAGTTTGCAGGGAATCTTGAAATTTGGACAAATTCTTATAAACTTAAGCTGTCTGAAGAAACCATCCTCTCCGCTGGAGCGTAAATATGGATGCATTATAAGACCAAAACAAATACATGTGGCTAATATGCACGTGAATGCCGCTATCGTTATGTTCTTCTTCATTCTTGATAATGATGCTGGTTGTGTTATTATTATTTTGCCACAGCATCGTCTCATTGAAAATGATTCATACAGGACCTGTTTATCAGTCCATTCATCATTAAAGCTGGGCTTTTCCACAACTTTTCGCTTCAGGCTCTTTGACAGTGATATTTTTGTCAGCCCATTTTCCACCAATCAGGATTGCATACTAAAACCATGTTTCCATAATAATAATATACAATAATAATAATTAGAAGGTCCTGATTATTACAAATTCCCTGGATATTACATTTTGATATGATGTCATAAAAACAAATTCATGTTAACATGGCACACTAATAAACAAGAAATTTTGAAAAGGGCACTTCATATCAAAAAGGTTGCCGACCCCTGGTATAGTATGTCGAAAATTATAAAAAGTCAGTATAATATGTCAAAACAGTCATAGTATAGTAGGTCAAAATAAGTCATACTGTAGTATGTCAAAAAAAGGGAAGAAAAAGTCGTAGTATAGTTTGTCGAAAAAGTGATACAACAGTCACAGTATATTATGTTGAAATAAGTCATACTATAGTATGTCGAAAAAAGTGATAAAAAGTCATAGTATAGTATGTTGAAAAAAGGGATCAAAAAGTCATAGTATAGTATGTCGAAAAAATATTATGAGAAAGTCGTACTATAGTTTGTCGAAAAAAGTGATAAAACAGTCACAGTATATTATGTTGAAATAAGTCATACTATAGTATGTCAAAAAAAGTGATAAAAAAAAGTCATAGTATAGTAAGTCGATAAAATTATGGTAAAAGTCATATTATAGTATGTCGACATTAGTCATAGTATAGTACGTCGAAACAATGATGGAAAAGTCATATTATAGTATGTCGACATTAGTCATAGTATAGTGTGTCGAAAAACAGTGATTAAAATAGTTCATAGTATAGTATGTCGAAACAATGATGGAAAAGTCATAGTATAGTATGTGGAAATAAGTCATAGTATAGTATGTCGAAAAAATTCTGAAAAACTCATAGTATAGTATGTCGAAAAAAAAATTCTGAAAAAGTCGTACTAAAGTTTGTCGAAAGAAGTGATAAAACAGTCACAGTATATTATGTTGAAATAAGTAATACTATAGTATGGTGAAAAAAGTGATAAAAAAAGTCATAGTATAGTAAGTCGAAAAAATTATGGAAAAGTCATATTATAGTATGTCGACATTAGTCATAGTATAGTATGTCGAAAACAGCGATAAAAAAGTCATAGTATAGTATGTTGAAAAAAAAGGTATCAAAACGTCATAGTATAGTGTGTCGAAAAGAAGTGATAAAAAAGTCCATAGTATAGTATGTCGAAATAAGTCATAGTATAGTATGTCAAAAAAAGGGATCAAAAAAGTCATAGTATAGTAAGTCGAAAAAATTATGGAAAAAGTCATATTATAGTATGTCGACATTAGTCATAGTATAGTATGTCGAAAAAAGTGATAAAAAAGGCATAGTATGGTATGTCGAAAAAAGGATCAAGAAGTCATAGTATAGTGTGTCGAAAAAAGTGATAAAAAAGTCCATAGTATAGTATGTCGAAAATAAGTCATAGTATAGTATGTCAAAAAAAGGGATCAAAAAGTCATAGTATAGTATGTCGAAAAAATATTATGAGAAAGTCGTACTATAGTTTGTTGAAAAAAGTGATAAAACAGTCACAGTATATTATGCTGAAATAAGTCATAGTATAGTAAGTCGAAAAAATTATGGAAAAGTCATATTATAGTATGTCGACATTAGTCATAGTATAGTATGTCGAAAAAAGTGCTAAAAAGTCATAGTATAGTATGTCAAAAAAGTGATAAAAAAGTCATAGTATAGTATGTCGAAAAAATTATAAAAACTAATATAGTATAGTATATCGGAAAAAAGTGATAAAAACGTCATAGTATAGTATGTCAAAATTAGTCATAGTATAGTATGTCGAAAAAAGTGTATAAAAAAGTCATAGTATAGTATGTCAAAAAAATGATGAAAAAGTCATAGCATAGTATGTCGAAAAGAATTTATGAAAAAGTCGTACTATAGTTTGGCGAAAAAAGTGATAAAACAGTCACAGTATATTATGCTGAAGTAAGTCGAAAAAATGATGGAAAAGTCACATTATAGTATGTCGACATTAATCATAGTATAGTATGTCGAAAAAAGTGATTAAAATAGTTCATAGTATAGTATGTCAAAAAAGTGATAAAAAAGTCATAGTATAGTATGTCAAAATAAGTCATAGTATAGTATGTCGAAAAAAAATTATGAAAAAGTCGTACTATAGTTCGTCGAAAAAAGGGATATTATGTTGAAATAATTTATACTATAGTATGTCGAAAAAAAGTGATAAAAAAGTGATAGTATAGTATGTCGACATAAGTCATATTATAGTATGTCGAAAACAGTTATTAAAATAGTTCATAGTATAGTGTGTCGAAAAAGTGCTCGTAGTAAAGTGATAAAACAGTCACAGTTTATGATGTTGAAATAAGTCATAGTATAGTATGTCGAAAAAATGATGAAAAAGTCATAGTATAGTATGTCGAAAAAAAGATTATGAAAAAGTCGTACTATAGTTTGTCGAAAAAAGTGATAAAACAGTCACAGTATATTATGCTGAAATAAGTCATATTATAGTATGTCGAAAAAGTGCTAAAAAGTCATAGTATAGTAAGTCGAAAACAGTGATTAAAATAGTTCATAGTTTAGTATGTCAAAAAAGTGATAAAAAAGTCATAGTATAGTATGTCGAAAAAAGGGATCAAAAAGTCATAGTATAGTATGTCGAAAAACAATTATGAAAAAGTTGTACTATAGTTTGTCGAATAAAGTGATAAAACAGTCACAGTATATTATGTTGAAATAAGTCATACTATAGTATGTCGAAAAAATGATGGAAAAGTCATATTATAGTATTTCGACATTAGTCATAGTATAGTATGTTGAAAACAGTGATTCAAATAGTTCATAGTATAGTATTTCGAAATTAGTCATAGCATGTCGAAAAAAGGTATAAAAAAGTCATAGTATAGTATGTCGAAAAAGTCATAGTATGAGGAAAACAGTGATAAAAAAGTTAATAGTATAGTATGTTGAAAAAAGTGATGATGAAGTCATCGTATAGTATGTCTAAAAGTCATAGTAGGTCGAAAACAGTGATAAAACGGTCATAGTATAGTATGTCAAAAAAAGATATAAAAAAGTCATAGTATAGTACATCGAAATTAGTCATAGTATAGTATGTCAAAAAAATTATGAAAAAGTCATAATATAGTATGTCGTAAAAAGGGATAAAAACGTCATACAATAGTATGTTTAAATTAGTCATAGTATAGTATGTCGAACAAAATGACAAAAATAAGTCATGGTATTGTATGTCGAAATAAGTGATAAAAATTGTCTTTTCTTGTTGCTCTAGGCATCAGCACCTTTTGTAAAACAATGTGCTGTTTGGCCTGTGTCCTTTATACTTAAATATTAAGAGGTATAAAGATGTTTTCTATATATTTTTCTATTTTTCTTTGTATATTGGTACTTTGCACTTACACTGTGTTAGACCTTTGATGTGTGGTTTCCTCTGCTGAACATGATCTGTCATGTGACACTAGTACCTACCATGCTGATCATCTGACTACTTGCCAACAGGTGAGGAAAAAGGCCCAAGCGTAACAATTTTGTATTTGCCCTGATGAATGATGGGATATGCTGCTCTGCCTAAAGATGCTGCTTGTTTATTGCTATTTTATCCTTATATTGTTTTGAACTTTTGATGTCAGATTTCCTCTGCTTAAAGGAATACGCCACCGTTATTCACCGTCTCCTCTATATTTATATAGGTGGGCAAACGCATTTTTGTCTCAGTGCATGCATTGCCTAACTGTACGTACACACCGCCGCCAACTTGAGCTTCTAAAGTTACCGGAAGTCATTCATTTTCAATGGAAGCTGGCTTCTCTCAGCTGCAAGGAGCGGCAAATCTGTCGGCGTCGCGTTTTGGGCGTTTTGAGCGTCCAGCGTTGAAAGTATGTCAACTTTATGGTAATGAGCTATGACGCGGTTCAGCGGCAAGCAGCGGCAAATGCCAGCAACCAATCGGAATAGACATCCTTCGCGCTGGCTGATTCCAGAGAAACATACGATGTAAACTTTCATTCCTACCAAAACATTAGTTCTGAGAAAAGGGAGGAAAAGCTCATAATCGCCGTTGCTGGGTTCCCTATCATTTATGATATGACGTTGTTTGCATATATGGCCCAGTTAACGTTACCTGCTGGTCACCTCGTCTCTAAACAGTCTGCTCACGGTGAAGTCCTGCGCGGATCAACAGCTGGCGGCTGCTCGCTCTGCCTGCATTCTGCTGCGGTTCAGCGGAGGTTTCTAGTGTCAATGTATTGGGCGTGCAGTGGCTGCTTGTGCTTTTTCTTCAATCATGTGTTGAACATGATCAAAGAATGCTGCCACGTCAGAGCGGCCAAAGTGTCAAAAAGCTTCCCCGTACTTTCTGACAAGCGTCCTTGACAGGGCGGCCAGAGCGGCCAGAGCTTCTTTGCAGCTCAAGTCGGAGGCGGTGTGTACGAAAAGTTAGTCCGGCAGCCGAGTTGTGAAGTTTCAATTACTTCCGGGGGCATAACAACAACAATCCAGATGGCTGAGGCGGAGGGAGATGACCGTGATAGATGAGTAATTAAAAACGCACCCAAAGCTTGGAAAGCAGACATTAACTTTGGATTCTACGAAGTTAATGGGAAACTAGACAAGACTTAAGCGGTGTGTAAAACCTGCCACACTAAAATCAAGCACGTTGGCAATACAACTAACTTCACGAACCATGTTGATCGTTGGTATCCTGAGTTGGCTTCAACAACAACAACACAAAAAGCAAAAGGTAATGGAATCAATGTGTAAAGCCAGTCGTCTATTTAATTTCAAATGGTTCTAAAGCTGAGAGAAGAGAAACATTTCTCATTCAAAGCACTGAAAGCAATGATTTATGTTTTCTTTTTCAGGTTTGAAAATGCCATATCCAATACAGAACTCATTTTATTTAATGACATTTATGTCAAAGATACAGGAGAGTGATAATATACACATAGCAGCCAATAAAATCAGTTGTTCAATATCTGACTGCTTGTATTGCCTCATGACTGATGAAAAATGTGCCTTGTTGTGTGCAGTAGAATTTTGATGCATCGCAATGCATCGTAGAATCGAATTTAATTGAATTCATAGCATAGCATGGTGAATTGTAATCGAATCGAATTGTGAGGGCAGTGCCAATGCACACCCCTAAAAGTGACCCAACCCAACAACAACAAAAACAAAACCTAATTACTTATTGTGGCCTGCCTATTCACAACAAGTACAAATAGCAATGCATATTAAGACTAGACGATTTCCTAGGCAGATGTTGATTTGGGACTATATTGGGTGGAAGCACAGCCGAAGCACTGCTACTCGGGCACAGAGATATCATGCAGCAACTCTGTGTGAGTACAGGACTAATAGACCTTTTTCACGGCAGACATGTTGACAATTAGGACAAGCACAGGTGTATTCAAAACCATTACTGATGGCTGCATTCCACTTAGGAGAGGCCCTGGTATTGTTCATGCTGACTCACTGAAATAGCTCACTGGGACACTTGATGGAATTGAGCCATCGTTAAGGTTATCAATTTCAGCTGTGCTTTTCCTACTATGACAAGTCAAAATGTCTGCTGTGAAAAAGGTCCATAAGGATCGATCTATCCCGTAAAATAACCATGCGTCATGTTTACAATAATGACTTACTCTGTGGACAGCTGTTTATTGGGTCCATTCTGCGTTTTTTCGTGGTGACTTTATTGCACCCAAAAAAAAGTCGAGGACTGCAGGATGGATCAACGGCGACAAATCCTCAGTAGCTGTGACACAACTGCAGGCACGCTCATTTCAGTCAGCATATTGGCATATTCCCCCACACTCACACCACCAGTTCGTGTTGGCTCTCATCCTCACGTCCTCGGGCTGTTGAGCGATCGCAACCTCCTCCTCCTGTCGTTCTATTTCCAAAGCACGCAGCTCCTCTTCTGAAAACTCTGGTTTGTATACTTCTGGATCTTGACTGTCTTCATCTCTCACAAAATCTGCCATGTTCATCGCCATTCACTGTCTACTAGGGGTGGTACGGTTCACAAAACCCACGGTTCGGTTCGTATCACGGTTTTAGGGTTACGGTTTTCGGTTCTGTACGGTTCTTGTTATTTTTTTCTTTTAATCTTTAACACTCCAGAAATATACTTCAGCATATGATATATAGCTTAACTATACACAATGTAGGATACCGTATTAAATAATTATATAGTTATATCATGTTATTATCACAAATTGAATTTGACTTGACTTTACGCACATTATGGGACCATCTCTGAGGAAAGCTAGGGGAGATTTTGATACAGCAAGAGGGAAGACATTGATGATTTCAACAAGCTTTTCATTTATTTGGCAAAAACAGGAAAATGTGTATTGTCATCTACAGGAATATGCCTTTTTAGCACATGAAGATTGAAATATTATAGAATATCAATTGAAATAACTTGCATTTATCAAACTGCCAACTTCAGTGTAGTTCTTACAAAAATATATCCTTTAAAAGAAAAAGAGATGAACTCTTAAAGCTATTATGACCTGTCTCTCTTAGTTACGCTGTTATTGTTCTAGACTGCCGGGGGACTTCCTTCCTTTGACACACTGAGCTGCTCTCTTCTCTCCCTTTCTATTACCATCTGTGTGCATTGCGTCCCAGAAATGCTTGTTATTAATCCTAGCTTCTGGGGAGTTTACTCCCCGGAGGCCTTATATTTTTTTCACCCAGCGTATTTCCTTGGAGAACATTGGCACCAAGATCTTGGTTGCAGCTGTCGCCGTGGGCCTGCTGCACTCCCTGCTAAGCTCTGCGGTGCCCTGCCATGTCATGCTGCGTCCTGCTGAACCCTGCTGCTTCCTGCTACGTCCATCCATGCTTTGCTGGGCCACGCTACATCCTGTAACGCCCTGCAGCACACTGATATGACAAGAACTACTACGACTACCATTTGAAGTCACTTTTCCATTATTAATGTGACTATTACTGCCACTGTTCATCGCATCCCCAACCGGCCCATCAGACACCGCCTACCAAGAGCCTGGGTCTGTCCGAGGTTTCTTCCCAAGAGGGAGTTTTTCCTCGTCACTGTCGCACTGCTTGCTCTTGATGGAATTACTGTAATTGTTGGGTCTTTGTAAATTATAGAGTGTGGTCTAGACCTACTCTATCTGTAAAGTGTCTCGAGATAACTTGTGTTATGATTTGATACTATAAATAAAATTGAATTGAATTTAATTGAATTAAAGCTCCATCTTTTGAATAAGTCAGAATATGTTAAACATAAAAACAGTTTACATTGTTAGTTAATTTCCTATCCTGGCCTGGGCTGGGACACACAGTACTTATTGGACTTATCATTGCACTCACAATAACGAGCGTAGCTGTCAGGTCCTCCTGTATACGTCTCCTCTCCGTTTTTTCCTGCATCCACCGTGTGTGTGTGTGTGTGTGTGTGTGTGCGCGCACGTCAGTCACGGGGAGAACTGAGCAGCCCCGCCCACTGCAGAGACGTTACGTTACAGTACATTGATGTTAAAAAGTATACAGGTTGGCAGGACGGCCTGAAATGTTGCACGGTCTTTCGCTGTACGTTTTGTTGGTAACTTGTCCACACCTCTTTTTTCGCGCGAAAGGGAGACACAGCTGTCTGAGGTCACATACGGTCACCTGACGGGCACGAGGCTACATTGCGCATGCGTCGAACTGTGCGGCACACACACGCTCCGAACCGAGACATGTTTTTTCATGAACCGTACCACCCCTACTGTCTACTGTAGGAAAAATAGCCAGCTAATATTCACGCCGGTATGTTGACGGAAGTTGGGGGTTTTCAGGTGCTGCGTGATATCTCTGTGCCTGAGTAGCAGTGCTTCGGCTGTGCTTCCACCCAATATAGTCCCAAATCAATATCTGCCTAGGAAATCGTCTATTCTTAATCTGCATTGCTATTTGTACTCATGAATATGCAGGCCACAAGAAGTAATTAGGTTTTGTTTTTGTTGTTGTTGGGCCACTTTTACTCACGACATGCTAACGGCAACAAAGCATTCCATTCATTACGCTAAGCTAAGCTAGCGGCGGGGCTGCCGGACTAAGGAAATGCATGCACTGAGATAAAAATGCGTTTGCCCACCTATATAAATATAGAGGAGACGGTGAATATTTCAACAAACGGTGGCGTATTCCTTTAACGTGGTCAGTCACGTGATGACTTTACCTGGGCCACGTTCACCCCTGACAAAGCGTAGCAAGATGTTTTTTAAAACTGAAACGGGGGGTGTTGAACACCCTGTTGTGTGTGCAAACGCTCTGCCTTTTTATTACCACGAGTTTACAGACATGTCTCTGCTGATTGGGTATCACCTGTGACACAGCCAATAAACAAGAGACACACCCACCAAATGAGAGAAAACATTAGTGTGTGCGATACTGCAATATTTGGTATCGATCCAATACCAAGTAAATACAGGGCCAGTATCGCCGATACCGATACGATGCCGATACTTTTTAGTAATTAAGGTGGATGCATAATCGAATTGCTAAATTTGAATGAATTTTCATGACCCTTAAGTGTTTTTGTGATTTTAACTTTGGATTATTGATTAATTAAAACCCCGGACGGAATTTTCATTCATTTCAATTCAATTTTATTTATAGTATCAAATCATAACAAGAGTTATCGCAAGACACTTTACAGATAGAGTCGGTCTAGACCACACTCTATAATTTACAAAGACTCAACAATTCCAGTAATTCCCCGAAGAGCAAGCGTTTAGTGCGACAGTGGCGAGGAAAAACTTCCTTTTATGGAGAAACCTCGGGTGGTGAGGAAAACTTCCTTTTAGGGAGAAACCTCGGACAGACCCAGGCTCTTGGTAGGCGGTGTCTGACGGTGCCGGTTGGGGGTGTAATGAACAGTGGCAATAATAGTCACGATAAAGATAATGGAGTGGATGGATGGTGTAGCAGGGCACTGCAGGGCGTTACAGGGTGTAGCAGGACGTAGCAGGGCGTAGCAGGGCATAGCAGGATGTAGCAGGGCTAAATTAGTTGTTACCACTGTATCTTTTTTTCCAAATTATACAGCTTGCCGTCATTTCATTTTCGGCCTGAAAATCTAGCCACACAGCGCTCCTCTTCCTCTCTGCCATTCTTCTGCTCCGTAACTGTACTGCTTGTGTGTGTGTGTGTGTGTGTGTGTGTGTGTGTGCTGCTGGCTACCGCCAGGCCTGGCTGCTTGCTTGTTTGCCTGCCGCCGCTGAGTCATGTCACGGTACAACATCAAATCAGAAGAGGGGGGAGGAGGAGCAAAGTGTGCTTGCTCCGTGCAATGACAGGAGCGGCACTTGAAAGCAGCGGCACTTACACAGACACAGACAGCCAGGTCACCTATTTGATGAAACCGCAGCAAAGCATACTGGAGAGAAACAAAAACTAAAGTATCAATCTTATTACACTGGTATTGATCAATATCAATACCAACATTGGTATCAATATTATCGATATTTGTATTGATCCGCCCACCACTAGAAAACATATCTTAAAGCCCGTTGCACACTGCTTGACACGATTCCGAGGAAACATGTCGTTCAACCAGAAAACTGTAGCAAAACAGTGCACACCACTTTGAGATTGAATGTGCCCCTGTTTACACTAATCATGTCTTCTTACCTATGCATATTGACCATGTGATCACTTGCCAATGAGTTATAAGAGACAGCCTTAAGGTGACCATTTTGCCTTGATTAAGGTCATAACGGCTGAAATGCGTAGGCATGTCATAAATTAAAGGCTTTTTAAACTTCATTCTCTTGATTGCCTCAGTTTCCTTCAAGCATTTTAAACTAGTAGGATCCCCAAACTGAAAAGCACAAGAGAGACACTCTCTACACACCTGAGTAGCAGTCCATGCAGACTGTTTTACGACAAAGTAATTGTACAATATGTCCAAAAAGTTTTAATAAAAGTCATAGTATAGTATGTCGAGAAAAAACACAAAAACATCATAGTACAGCACGTCAAAAAAGTCATAAAAACATCATAGTATAGTATGTCGTAAAAATCATAAAAAGTCATAGTAAAATAAAATTATAGTATAGTATGTCAAACAAAATCCCCAAAACGTCATATTATAATACATTTGTCGATAAAAGTCAAAAAGTCGTGGTCCAGTACCGAAAAAGTCAAAGGTTAGTATGTTGAAAAAGGTAAAAAAGTCATAATATAGTATGTCGAAAAAAAATTATAAAAACGTCATTTCATAGTATGTCAGAAAATGTTTTAAAAAGTCATTATATATGATGTTGAAAAATCAAAAAAGTCATACAGTTATCCCGCACACCATGAAATGGACCCACAAATGCATGACTCAGGTGAGTAAAGTTCAATGGTTTTATTAGCACGCTAATAAAACTTTCAGGCAACAGTGTCCAAGAAACGACAGGCAAAGGGCAATCCAAAAACAGGAAATAGTCAAAAATCTAAGGGAAACAGGAACTTAGGAATACAAGAAACAGGGAAAAACGCTCGAAGGCTGCACACTAGGAAAACAGACGATCTCGCACAGGAGTAAAGGAAAGACTGAACGTAAATACACAAGACAGGGGAGACAATGAGACGCAGGTGCAACACATAGGGGCGGGGGCAGGTAATCACACAGGCGGGAAGAAGAACAAAGACCAGGAAGACAACGAGACTAGACTGTAAGTTTCAAAATAAAACAGGAAATGGAAAACTAAACAAAAACATGAAAAAAAACTCAAAACAAAAACTTGACACAGGGATGAGACATGCAAACAGTACGTCGACAAAAGTCATAGTATAGCATGCCAAAATGCTTTTTTTTTCAGTCATTAAGAATTAAATGCCAAACATTTCCAGTTTCTCAAATGTAAGGATTTGCTTTTTTTTCAGTTTTATCATTGTAAACTGAATTTTTTTTTTAAACTGTTGGTCAGACAAAACCAGATGTTTGTCGCGTTAAACTGGAATCTGGAAACATTCTGCCTGTGTGTTCAGGCAGAATGTGAATCAGGTGGTACAATCACATACAAAGTCTAAGGAAAGACTCAAATATTCCTCAGGCAGTGCAACTTCAAAACGCTTCAATAATCATAAATATGTGCTTATCCTGGGGCTTTATAGCCTGATGTCGTCCTACTCAGATTCTAGTCAGAATATGAGTCTGATACTGCTCCATTGGGCTGTGATTATGGGGTGTGTTTCAACCGAACCAGGAAAGAAAATGCCTCTGCGCTCTATTGGATAGACCTACAACCAATCAGAGCAACATTGTTGTAAACAAATTCAACCCAAGAGCTCTTTGGTGACGTGGTTGATTACGTCACTGTTGACCATCTGTCCATCATGGTATAAAGCCCGTCCTGACAATTTGATTGGTCCGAACAGTTCTGGTTCGAGTATAGTTGCCCCACAACGGATCAAATCCAGACGCACAGGCATTGTCATTAGCATTAAACAAACATTAAAGTGATGGTTCGGAGTAATTTACCCTAGAGTCCTTTGCGCCATGACCTCGAGCCAAACACCCCCCCAGAAGCTTTTTTCACCTGGGTCTAACATTGGGCGAGTTAGCGTAGAGTAGCGCTAGCCGCTGAATAGCTTAGCGCAGGGGCTAATGGACCCACGTTTGTATCTCGTAAATGACCCCACTAATAATGCCCGAAATGATACCAAAGGTCTACACTAGTACATATAGGTTATGCACTCATAAAACGATGGATTGGAAAGTTTGTAAGTACACCAGAAGTTTATGTAAATAACACTTGCCTGCTGGCTTCTGCTCTCTGCTGTTGTTGTTGCTGCTGTGAGACGAGTGCTTAGGGCTGTCTACAAATTACAACACCGAAAAGAGATGCAACAAAAATATTTTTTTAATTTAACTTATTTTTTAAAGTAAGTGCTGTAATATAACTAGCAGGAGACAAGTAATAATTGAGGTAAGTTTGGAGACATTATCTTATTTAATCATTAAATTAATAAATATTTTTGTTGTATCTCTTTTCGGTGTAGTAATCTGTAGACGGCCCTAAGCGCTCGTCTAACTGCAGGTAGCAGCAGCAGCAGAAGCAACAGAGAGTAGAAGAGAGCAGGCAAGTGTTCATAAACTTCTGGGGCCCTATCTTGCACCCAGCGCAATTGCCTTTGTACACCGACGCATGTATCATTCCTATTTTGCACCCGACGCACAGCGGACTTTTCTCTCCACAGACGCACGTCAGTAAATTAGGGAATGTATTTGCGCTCCCGGGGGCAGTTCAGCGAAAGAGGAGGCGTGTTCCGGCGCAAACGTTATTGGTGCTATTTTGCAGTTTCAGAAAACAATTCCGCTACTGACCAGGAAAAACCTGGTCTAAAGTCAGAAGCGCGTTATTCAGATGCTATTTTAGGGGCGCATACTTGGCCATAATGTAGCGTGTGCACAATGCGCATACACTTCTCTCATCTAAACGGATGCAGCAGTTCCCATTTTTGCAAACCATACATAATTACAAGGAAAAATATTACTGAAAATGCGCTTCAAGTGTTTGGATAGGTCAGGAGGCACTTTACAGTACAGTCCTAAAAAAGTCGCAGCATTCTTTGTGGTTTGTTGTGATTTACACAACATTTCCATGAATCATGGATGTGTTGATGACATAAATGAGGAAATATTAGAGGACTTAAGGAGACGTGATGTTGAACTACGGCGGGATCTGGTCGGGAGTAATGCGCGATGTGCTCCTGATGGAGCGGGTGGACGGAGATGGAGTGGGGGGAGGAGGAAGGGGCACAACAGGTGCAGGTGGTGCATTTGGAGGCCCACGCTCCATGGCTGCAGCAATCCTCTCCAGACTTCAGGAGTTGCGCCCGAGAGGCCGCAGCAACATCGGCACCCGGCCAAGACGGGCATTTATTACTTTGCCGCATCCCGGACAGCTCCACTGGCGTGCGCCAGGCAAATCCGCCGTCATAATAGCAATCCGCCATGGAACTAGCGCGCCTGCTATTAAAGGGAATGTGAGATGACGCTCTGATTGGTTTATTGCACGTTACGCCCAAACCACACCTAGCTACTTCAGACCAACCCATTTTAGATTTGCGTCGGGCGCAAGACTCATTTATCCCGCCGGTATAATAGCAACAGCGCCCGAGATCCGCCCACAAAGCTACTTGCGTTTTGCGTTTCATACTTGCATTTCAGATCGTTAAAATAGGGCCCCTGGTGTACTTACAAACTTTCCAATCCATCGTTTTATGAGTGCATAACCTATATGTACTTTCGGGCATTATTAGTGGGGTCATTTACGAGATACAAACGTGGGTCCATTAGCCCCTGCGCTAAGCTATTCAGCTGATAACGCTACTCTACGCTAACTCGCCCAATGTTAGACCCAGGTGAAAAAAGCTTCTGGGGGGGTGTTTGGCTCGAGGTCATGGCGCAAAGGACCCTAGGGTAAATTACTCCGAACCATCACTTTAAGTACAGCTGAGGCTGATGGGAAAATCATTTTAATATTTAGTTATAAACCAAAGTATTAGACAAATTAGAATTTAACCTAATGGTGGTGCTACATGAAAGGTTACAATTTATCCTGGGACAATAGAAATATACATGTATACCATATGTTATGGTAATCCTTCCAACAGTTGTTGAAACACTTCACTAAAAGCCTAAAAGGTCAACCTTATGATGGCGCTAGAGGTAACATAAGTCATGACCAAAGTCATTGGGCTTCATCCTCTGGACACCATAGATGTCGAACGCTTGGAGCCAGAGGGGCGAACATGAGTTTTTTTTATATCAAAATAAAGGTCTCGATAAGATCTATCCAATGGTTCAAAAGAGGGAAAAGAAAGTGAAAAAATCTCAAGAAGAACTCATGTTTTTGAGTATTATCCAACCTTTGAGGGAAGACAGATAAGGGCATGCAAAGACTTCTTTTTGAAGACCCTTGATGTGTCTTAGAAATTTGTGAGGTCTGCAGGCGGCCATCCGTCTAGTGAATTAGGAATTTCCCCTCCAAGCGAGAAAGGGCAGCATGCACCTCAAAACAAAGTGCCTGAGAGTAGCAAAGACAAAATTCAAGAGCATATCAAGTCTTTCCCAAAACTCGAATCCCACTACTCCAGGAAAGATACAAACAAGCTCTACTTGGAAGGATCACCAAGATGGCGCCGCAGAATGGTGACACGGTGTGTTGGTGCGCTCTGTTTTGTTTTGTTTTGTGTTTTAACTATGTTTCTTGCGATGGTACCCGTATCTCATTCACCAGTGAAGAGCTCGTGAACTTCAGGGGAACAATACCATCGGACTTATTTCCCACTTTTCTTCTCCCTTCACTGGAAATTTTGGACATTCTGGTCAAAGGTGCGCTCACCTTTGCTCATGCAGCGAAACGCCGGAGGAGAGGGAAACGGGCCGGTGTGCTTGTGCGTCTCCGCCAGCGAGGATTACGCACACCATTACCGGGAATATTCCTCTCTAACGTGCGCTCACTGCCCAACAAACTGGAGGAACTACAACTGCTGTTGGTCAGAAACAGGGACTTTTTCCTCATCTGCTGTTTTGTGCTTCACGGAGACGTGGCTCTATGGATTAATACCGGACTCTGCGCTGCAGCTGGCAGGCTTCCAACTCTACAGAGCGGACAGAGACACGGACCTCTCCGGCAAAACTAAAGGTGGAGGAATCGGTTTCTACATCAATAGCGGTTGGTGCAACGACGTGACAGTGATCCAGCAGCATTGTTCTCCTAACCTGGAATATTTCATTATAAACTGTAAGCCTTTTTTATTCACCCCGTGAGTTCGCGTCATTCATCCTGGTCGGTGTTTACATCTCACCGCAGGCCAACGTGCAGGACGCGCAGCGCATGCTTGCCGACCAGATTCTGTGCGTGGAGCGGACCAACCCGGGAGTCCCTAGTTATTGTCCTTGGTGACTTTAATAAAGGGAACCTCACTCACGAACTCCCTAAATATAGACAGCATATTAAATGCCCGACCAGAGAGGAGAACATTCTGGATCACTGTTACACCACAGTCAGGGATTCTTATCACGCCGTCCCCCGTGCTGCACTGGGACACTCTGACCACGTCATGGTCCACCTGATCCCCACCTACAGGCAGAAACTAAAGCTCTGCAAACCTGTTGTGAGGACATCAAGGAAGTGGACCAGTGAGGCTGTGGAGGATCTCCAGTCGTGTTTGGATTCTACTGACTGGGATGTGTTCAGGACTGCTACCAACAGTCTGGATGAGTACACAGAGGCTGTGACGTCATACATCAGCTTCTGTGAGGACTGCTGTGTTCCATCATGCACCAGGGTGAGTTACAACAATGACAAACCCTGGTTCACAGCCAAACTCAGAAGGTTAAGGCTGGCTAAGGAAGACTCGTTCAGGAGTGGGGACAAAGACAGATTTAAAGAGTCAAAGTACAAGTTTAGCAAGGCGGTGAAGGAGGCTAAACGACGATACTCTGAGAAACTCCAAAACCAGTTCTCAGCTAATGACTCTGCAACTGTCTGGAAAGGACTTAGGCAGATCACCAACTACAAGCCTAAAAACCCCCCACTCCTTCGATGACCGACACCTAGCCAACGACCTGAACGAAGTTCTACTGTCGATTTGAAAGACAAAAGGTCAGTCCTGACACCATCCCCCCACGACACCTCCCTACAGCTACAGCCACTGTGCATCACCTCCACCCCACCCACCTCAGCAGGGCCCTGGGCCCCCCCCCCACCAATGCCCTCCTTAAAGGTCTCCACCTCCACCCCCCTACCCACCTCAGTGACGACTCTCTCCATCCACAAGAGGGACGTCAACAGACTCTTTAGGAGACAGAATCCCAGGAAAGCTGCTGGACCAGATGCTGTCTCCCCATCATGCTTGAAGCACTGTGCTGACCAGCTGTCTCCAGTGTTCACAGACATTTTTAACACCTCACTGGAGACATGTCATTAAGGACCACAGGACTTAATGACTTCAGACCCGTCGCCCTGACCTCTGTGGTTATGAAGTCCTTTGAGCGCCTTGTGCTTTCACACCTCAAAGCCATCACCGACACCCTCCTGGACCCCCTGCAGTTTGCCTACAGAGCCAATAGGTCTGTAGATGACGCAGTCAACCTGGCCCTCCACTACATCCTCCGGCACCTGGACTCTGCAGGAACCTACGCCAGGATCCTGTTTTTTGGACTTCAGCTCTGCCTTCAACACCATCATCCCGGCTCTGCTCCAGGAGAAGCTCTCCCAGCTTGGTGTGCCTGACTCCACCTGCAGGTGGATCACTGACTTTCTGTCTGACAGGAAGCAGCATGTCAAGCTGGGGAAACACGTCTCCAACTCACAGACCATCAGCACTGGATCCCCTCAGGGCTGTGTTCTTTCGCCTCTGCTCTTCTCCCTCTACACCAACAACTGCACCTCCAGTCATCAGTCCGTCAAGCTTCTGAAGTTCGTGGACTGACACCTTTCCCTCATCGGACTCATCTCTGATGGAGACGAGTCCGCTTACAGGTCGGAGGCTGACCACCTGGTGAAGTGGTGCAACCAAAACAATTTAGATCTCAACGCTCTAAAGACAGTGGAGATGGTTGTGGACTTCAGGAAGAACCCAGCCCCCACCTGCCCCCCATGACCCCTTCTGTGGCTCCACAATTAACATTGTGGAGTCTTTTCCGCTTCCTGGGAACTACAATCTCCCAGGACCTCAAGTGGGAGCTGAACATCAGCTCCCTCGTCAAGAAAGCACAACAGAGGATGTACTTCCTGCGGCAGCTGAAGAAATTCAACCTGCCAAAGACAATGATGGTGCACTTCTACACAGCCATCATTGAGTCCATCCTCACATCCTCCATCACCATCTGGTACGCTGCTGCCACTGCCAAGGACAAGGGCAGACTGCAGCGTGTCATTCGGTCAGCTGAGAAGGTGATTGGCTGCAATCTGCCGCCGCTCCAGGACCTTTACGCCACCAGGACTCTGAAGCGTGCTGGAAAGATTGTGGCTGACCCCTCCCACCCCGGACACAAACTCTTTGAGCCCCTCCCATCTGGCAGGAGGCTGAGGTCCATCAGGACCAAAACCTCACGCCACATGAACAGCTTTTTCCCCTCCGCCACTAGCCTTATTAACAAGGCCCGGAAACCACCGTGACTCTCCACCTGGCTCTTCATGCCACTGTTCTCTCTGCTCTAATGCTCTTTGCTCTTTATTTATCTATTTTATTTTATTTCTATCTTTATTTTTAATTTAATACATATTGTGTACATATACTTATATTGTTTACCTATACTTATATTGTTTAATATTACATTTAGAGAATGTGTGATGTGCACCAGCAACACCAAAACAAATTCCTTGTATGTGTCAAAAAACGTACTTGGCAATAAAACCCTTTCTGATTCTGATTCTGATTCTGATTCTCTGAATGTGCCAAGAATGTATGCACTGTAAAAAGAGAAATGTGAACAGGAGTGGAAGATTAAACCAGAAAAACAAAGTCTTTATAGAATGTTGCTTGACACTGACCTCAATCTAGCTTTCCACACTCCAAAGAAAGACCCGTGCAAATACTGTGAATGGTACCAACGTTTAGAAGACAGTGAGAAGGAAAGTCATAAGGATGACTTTGAGGCCCACCAGTAGGGCTGCAGCTATCGATTATTTTAGTTATCGAATATTCTACCGATTATTCCATCGATTAATCGAGTAAAAACTTAGTAAGAAATACTTAGTAAGCAGCAATAGTAAATATTTATTATTGCCGTTTACTAAAAAAAAGGAAACCTGTAGCTTGTGTATATATACAAAATACAGGTTTCCTTTTTTAGAAAAAGCAAAAAAAAATTATTGCCAAAACAAAAACATTACAATAGTACATTTTTGGTGGCCCAAATGTTAATATTTTTCACCCCATTCCCCTTCTTGCCTCTGGCTCTTTGCACTGGATATGCAAAAGAGCTGTTCACTGACCAGAGGGTTAACAGCAGGGCTACTCAACTACACTGTTCTGGGGGACACATTTTCAGAAGCCTCATACACAGTGAGGAGCATTATAGATATATCTATGGTGAGGAGAAAGAATAAAGAATGCATGATGACGTCATTCACGTGCATATTAAGTGGCCATGCTGGGGGGAGGAGCCGCTGTGTCTCCGGCAGCGGCTAAGTTTCCAAACATTTAGAAGCAAACTAATAAACAGTTAGACTACAAACCGACAGCTTTCGTTTTAGCTTGTTGGTAAAACATGACTGTTAGCAGAGTAGCATGCTGTAGGCTAGTTGTGTAAAACATTGCTATTAGCAGAGTAGCATGCTGTAGGCTAGTTGTGTAAAACATCGCTATTAGCAGACTAGCATGCTGTAGGCTAGTTGTGTAAAACATCGCTATTAGCAGAGTAGCATGCTGTAGGCTAGTTGTGTAAAACATCGCTATTAGCAGAGTAGCATGCTGTAGGCTAGTTGTGTAAACAGCGCGGTGGACGAGAGCAGCAGACGTTAGCTACCTTGTGTCGGGTTAGCTCCGTGGAATGGATGAGTACACTGGAGGTTTGTTACGGAGATGATGTAGCAGCATGTTTGCAGCTTAAAATGATCCCAAACTATCTGTGATTTTCTCTCGCCTGTCTCTCCTCTTAGACCCTCGCTATTTTCGTCTTCTTTCATTTGTAATCGGGGCCGTCTTGTGTTTATATACTGTCCGTGCTTGTGTTGTGTCCGCAGAAGCGCAAACCTCATGTGCGCTAGTAATAATCCTCCGTGCGGAAACACAGTGAGCCGTACAACCTTAATTACATTGATTTTACGAAGCTTCGAGGCAAAGAATTTGCTTCGAGCATTTTTTGTAATCGAATTATTCGAGTTATTCGAGGAATCGTTGCAGCCCTACCCACCAGTTAAGAAAAAAACAGGCCAGAGAACATAAAGATAATGAAAAAAAGAAAGCAAAGGAACAGGAATCATACAAGACTGTCACTTTTGACCTGGAGCAAGTGTTAACCACCCCCTGGAGCAACGTTAGTAGCCTGTTCTACTCATGCAAGTTAAGTACTTCCAACCTCACTGTATATGAAATGGACAGTGAGTACAACTAAACAAACTAGTGAACAGAAAAGCAAATAAGACGCAACATGATTCTTTGGATGTGGTCAATAAATAAACTCACTGAGTAATTGAAATGGTTGAACAAAAAAGAAAAGTGAAATGAGTAAAAAGAACACAAGAGAACTGTCAATTGTATAGAGTATTTGAAAAAAAATGAATGAATGTAATGAAATAAATTGAACAACTCATGAATTGCCATTCAGAAGTGTGTTTAGCAAGTTCAGTGACTTTTATGACAGTCTGTACTGTTCAGCAGATGCCCAGAATGGAAAAGTGAAATGAGAAAGAAAATTAATGAATGAGTTAAATGAAAATGTATTACTTGTTCAAGTGTTATTCAAGTGTTAATTATTCAATCAATTCCCCTTTTGACCAATTATTTTCTGCATTGTTCAGCAGATACGCCCAATATGTCCATAGAAGACTTGGAATGTTTGGTGCCAAAAAGGCATATCTGATGTTTTTGCCATATTTTTTTGATTTTAAAATGTTTTAGAACATGTTCATTGTGTTAACATGCCATACGTTTATTACTTAAATACTCATTCATGTAAGTATGCCTGTGGTTGCAATATTTGTGGTTTAAGGTTAACAATACAGGTGATTGAAGTGTGGTCAAAATTTTGTTTTGTGTCTCCTGTAAAGTTTGTCAAAAGCCACGTATGCCCCTCTGGCTCCAAGCCCTCGATGTCTACACAAAATTTCAGGTTAATCAATCAAGAAAAAACGAATTGATTGTAGAAGTAATCGGAAGTGTTTGTTGAATTTCTTAAGGCCAAAGACTAATCATCACCTGATCCTGCTGCTGTGTCAATAAACTAAAAAATTACGTGATGATCCTTTGTTGGCTTTTCTTTTATTTATTTGCTGTCAGAACTGATTTTTTAACCTAGTTTGTTCACATTGAAACCACAGAGATCTGCGTCTTCACTCTGATTGTTGTTTGATGTGTCATTGGCCTTCACATCTGTTCTTTTCCCACTTGTGTTTTTCCTCATGGCTGACTAAACAGAACAAATTTGTTTTGTTTGCACGGCCAGCAGATTTTTGTTTAGTTTTTTTTTCTGTGTGAAAGCAGCCATGTTGTTTGTGATAGAACAAGTCAGTTTGTTTCTTCTCCTTCTTCCTCTGTTCAAATGTTGTCATTCCGCTGCATCCACTGCTGGCCTTCACTGAAAAACCCCAAATGTTTCCTCTCTCTGTAGACCTTCCCTTTAAATAGCTTTCCTGCTCTGCTGGACATTCAAGACCCACAAAAACAAGTCTGACCTCCTCCCTCTGCTGTCCATGTGGCTATCAGACAGTTTGACAGTTCAGCAGAAAGCAGTGAACACAAAAAGATACATACATGAAGCTGTGTGATAATACTTTTAAGCCATATTGAGATTAAAATATCTGTGAAGAGGTAACCTTTTCCAAAATGGAGAGCAAGCAGTTGTGGAGGTTACTGTTCCGGTTGTTTCTCTGCCTGCTGAGCTCCCTTCCCCCCAACACACAAAGAGCTGAGCGGCAGCGCTGGCTGCAGAGCGTAGCAGCTTCGAAACGGTTTTGCCTGAGAAGCAACGCTCTGGGGGGAGAAAACGGGGTGGGGTTGGGTGGCTGGGTGGGTGGGTGGGGGGGGCTTGGGGTGGTGGACCAGAGACCCTGACCTCCACTGCTGCAGACTGTCTGGCTGTCTGCCGCGACTGCAGACCTCATTTAAAACCGGTGTTGCAGCTTCACATCCGACATCCTGTCTGACGAAAAATCCTAATCAGGTTGGATGCCGAGCCGACTCTCCGGCCATCATATAGCTGGGACTGACAGCTGGATTCTGTGGCGAGGAAACCGAAGAGCCAATCTAACGATGCGTTCCCACATACAAAAAGTTGGTCTCTCTTGAGTCTGCCCGGTATGTTTGGGTCGGGCACATGATTTACATACTCAGCTCTGATTGTGCGTTTTTTTTCTCGAAGTTGACAAATTTTATGTTGTCTTATTTAAGTCTTGGTAGCTTGATAGAGTTCTTTCGTAGAGAATTTTGAAGCTGTTGAATTTTCCTCCATTTTGTATGAAGTTTTTAAAATATTTGAGTGGAGTAGAAAACAACTCTCTTTCACAGAACATTTGCATAATGGTGAACCTTTTCCAACTTCTGCTGTAGCAGTTGCCAGCAGCAGCAGCAGCAGCAGCAGCGTGTTTTTCAAGGTTCAGTTCAAAATTAATGATATCCTGTCACATCTCAAGTTTTTTAGTCTTTATGTGCGAACAGTGTGAAATATGCTACCGTAGCATTAAGCATGTGATTTACATACTCAGATTGGGTTCTCATGTTGACACTGTACTGTTAGGCTATATATGACAATGTAATTCATGCCTCGTTGTTCTTGTTCTAGTCCTAGTAGCCTGTTAAAGTTCAGTCGTAGAGAGTCGTGAAGCTGTTGACCATAACAATCTATCTTTTTCTCCATTGTACTTTTACATAATTGTATGGTGTGGAAAACAACTTTGTGAGCCTGTTCTGCATGGAAATAAAACAAGAGTCATGTGGGTTAGAGGATGTTTGAATCTGTGTCACGCTCAAGGTAATTTCTAAATCTGAGTCCCAGATTGCATCCCCAGCATGTATTTGGAGGTTCCGCTCCCAATCAGTGATATTCTGTTGCATCTTCAGTATTTGAGTCTGCGTAAAAAGCCAAATGCATTACTGAAGGTCTAGTCTTGCTTTGCCAGACCTTCCTCCACAGCGCTGTGGAGGAGGGTCTGGCTAGTCCACACAACATTCCAGGATGGGAGAAAAACGTGCTCTGGTTTATCGGCATTTCTTTAAACCAATCACAAATGTCATGGGTGGCGCTAAGCACTGGGCAGAGACATGGTGCCACTGTGTTTTGGTGGAACTTGTGTAAGTTCAAAAGTTGTTTTAGTCGTGCAGAAAACTCAGATTGGACAGATAGCTAGCTGTCTGCAGAGATCTGAGGAGCAGTTAAACATAGTCCTCATAAATCCACCGAAGTTTAGAATTCCAACACAAAGAAAGCGGAAGGTAACGGACATCTGGCGGAAAATAGTGAAATCCGCCGGAATTTCGGGCGGCAACAGAACATCGTGGATATAGACTACAGGAGGTCTAACACCCTTCTCACACATTGGGATTAAAACACTAGAGACGTATCAAAATGCCATTCATTGGGAATTCAGTCTTGAAATACCACCTTGGCACCACCAACCAGTATTCAAGATTCAAAAAAGTGCTCAGCAATGTAACAAGAGAAGTTGAGAAAGGTTCAATTTCATGCAAATAGCTCCAGCAGAAAACACAAATTGTTAACTCCCTGGTGGCACATAGGTAAGCTGGTGAAGCAGCATCAGATTTCCTAAAACTCCCTGGGGATGGATTCTCCACTCTGCTGAATTCATTAGAAGTTAATTATTGATACCAACAAAACCCAGAGTTATTTAATGTCCGCTGTGTGTTTAGTTGTAGTAGTTGTGAGGTTTGTGTTTGGCCAATCAGTAATAGTACAGCTAACTCTGTCCTGAAAGTTCCTGGGCCTTTAAGTGCTACCCCTAGAGCATGAGCTACGACACAGGAACCAGTGCCTGAATTGGACCAAAAAACATTATATTCATATGTCTGTATATCTTGTAGGTGTGAACCCGAATGGTCGACTATTGGTGGTGTTGAATGGTTATCCCAAGAAATCATGAAATAGGCTTTAGCCTATTATGGTAAAATACCAGCCTATTAATAATTCTGTTATTAACAATTAGAAGTAAGGGTACTCATGTGGCCAAAAATCAGAAGTGCCGGTACTCAGTACTGGTGAGTATTGGGCCATTTCAGGCACTGACAAGAACTAAATGTAGACCTCGTTCCTTCTGTCAAAACACATGTAAAGTTGCGCTCCTTGTTACTTTAAAAGGGTTTCAAGGTTCCTATAAAAGTTGCAGGAAAGGGTCAATAACCTCGCAGAAACCTCTGAAGAGCAAGGTAGATCGCTTTCAGCTCCATATTTGGAGTTGCTCATACACTGTGCACAGGAGACTTACCAGTAGGCAAGCACCAAAAATCCGCAGCCCTTCAGGGATCAGCGTGAGCTTCACAATCTTGGAATACAGAACAAACCAATTTGATTCAATTCAATTGTATTTATGGTGTCAAATCATACTAGAAGTTATCTCAGAACACTTTCTGGATAGAGTAGGACTAGACCACTTCCCCAAGAGCGATTGCACTTAAGGTACAACCGCGGCGAGATAAAACCTCCTTTTAACAGGCTCAAACCTCAAAGCTCTAGGTGGGCAGCCAACAGCCTCGACCGGTAGGGGGGAGAGAGAGAAGGGGAGAGAGAGAGAAAGAAATACATGGAGAGGAGATGCACCCCACACCACAAAAATTACTAACCATAATAACATTTGAAATCTGACCCACCAAGCCTTCTCAGTTTATGGTTCTAAGTTTGTTCGGACACATGAGAAGCAATACCAAAGCTACAGTGACACTGTTCCTCTGAACAAGCAGAGAAACACCAACCATCCAGATAGTCCAGGATCCTGAGCCACTGTAAGCCAAGACTGGTTGGAACCGGACTGGGACCAAAAATCGGCCCTGGCATTTTGGCCCAGACCGGCCCACCACATAAGATCACAAATACCACCCGTCCTCGCACCCTGAATATGTATACCAACTCCTACTCCTTAAAACTACTAACGCCATGTAATGAGTAAGCAAGAATCATTAAGATACATTAAATACTTCAAAAAAGTGCCATTTATTAATACAATAAAACAGTATACTCCTCAGTGTTATCAACAGTTTGTCCACCACTTGTTTTTGGCTCAGTTTTATCAAGGGGCAAAGTGTTTTAAGGGGAGTACTGCTTACCGCAGGTTATACCCTCACTCCACTCCACCACTGCTGCCGACACCACCACCACTATCATCAGCCACAAGAGCTGATGAAGGTCCTGCTACTGCTACAGGGGTTTCTTTTTCTCACAGCAGCTTCTCTGCACCTCCTTTGCGTTTCTTCTCCATGATCTCTATCACTATTCTAGCCTGGCAGATGCACACTGAGGGCCCTATCTTGCAATTGCCTTTGTACACCGATGCATGTATCATTCCTATTTTGCACCCGATGCACAGCGGACTTTTCCCTCCACAGACCCACGTTGGTAAATTAGGGAATGTATTTGCGCTCCCGGGGGCGGTTCAGTGAAAAGCGGAGGCGTGTTCAGGAGCAAACGTTCCCTGGTGCTATTTTGCAGTTTCAGAAAACAATTCCGCCACTGACCAGGAAAAACCTGGTCTAAAGTCAGTGGAGCTTGTCTAAAGTCAGTAGCGCGTTATTCAGATGCTATTTTAGGGGCGCGTGCTTGGCCGTAATGTAGCGTGTGCACAACACGCATACACTTCTCTCATCTAATGATGCAGCCGTTCCCATTTTTGCAAACCATACATAATTACAAGGAAAAATATTACTGAAAATGCGCTTCAGGTGTTTGGATAGATCAGGAGGCACTTTACAGTACAGTCCTCAAAAAGTCGCAGAATTCTTTGTGGCTTGTTGTGTTTTACACAACATTTCCATGAATCATGGATGTGTTGATGACATAAATGAGGAAATATTAGAGGACTTAAGGAGACATGATGTTGAACTACGGTGGGATTGGACACTCCGGCGTGATCTGGTCCGGGAGTAATGCGCGATGCGCTCCTGGTGGGGTGGTTGGACGGAGATGGTGTGGGGGGAAGAGGAAGGGGCACAACAGGAGCAGGTGGTGCGTTTGGAGGCCCACGCTCCATGGCTGAAGCAATCCTCTCCAGACTTGAGGAGATGCGCCCGAGAGGCCGCAGCAACATCGCCACCCGGTCAAGACGGGCATTTATTACTTTGCCGCATCTCGGACAGATCCCGCTGGCATGCGCCAGGCTAATCCGCCGTTATAACCGTTGACGACCGCTGACCGTTGACAGAAAACCCCGTCGATATGATCAGTCGCGCCCCCGAGGTCCAAAAAACTGCCACAGAACAGACCAAAAAGACGAGAGGAGACGAGACGTAATACATCTCTATAACAGCAGGCGGCGCTAATCTGTAATGTCGCCCAAGAAATGAAAACCGGCAGCTGATTGGACGAACCTGTCATGGCGGCTGTTCAGAATACGATCTCATATTGTACTAAAATAGTTCACTGAAACGTGTTTCTGAAAACATTTTAAGCGAGAAATAGGCCATGTAGTTGAATCTGTCTTCATTTCAGCTCAACAAAGGTCAGTTTAAAAGATTTTCATCAGATTCTGAGAGACTGTAGTCACCTCATTCCGCTCGTCATTTCCAGGTGAGTCCCGACAGCCCTGCCGCCGACCGAACATGTCAGGTCGGCCCAAATGAACGCCGATAGACCCCCAGACGGACGACGGCACGGGACACACCGAACAGATTTGAGTCACTGACCTCGCCAGACTGTCCCACGGCCGATAATCGGCCTGATGTGCCCTAACAAGCGCGCCTGCTCTTAAAGGGAATGTGAGATGACGCTCTGATTGGTTATTTTCACGTTACGCCCAAACCACACCTAGCTACTTCAGACCAACCCATTTAGCTGAGCTACGTGTTTCATGGGCCACGTCTGTCAGAAAAAAAAAACCTAGCCTATGTGATATTTTTGTCTAAAGTGTTTTGGGCCAGCAGCCCAGTGTCAATTGAAAAAACAATGGACCGCCAATCTAGGCCTACCACTTTTATGGGCCGGACATTTTTTTTAATAAAAAATAAATAAATAAAGTCTCGGCAGTTGGCCCAAAAAGCATGCCGGGAAAGTGCCAGGTATGCCAGATGGCCAGTCCGCCCTTGGAACTGATGAAGCCTTGTACAGCTAATTTGTTGGTCTGAATTCATAATGTGGTTAACGGATTGACTGAAGGTCCACCTTAATCAAACAGTTACGTCATCTATAAACAAAACACCAGACTCAAGACAGACTTTTCTCGTGACCAATGGCAGACCTTGCGTTAAACCAATGCTCATGCCAAGCATGGCAGGGTCACGCCTGAAGCTCCATCTGGAGGCTATGAATTCCTTTCGTCAATCTGGACACATGCTGTCATTATTTTGTCCACTGAATTTACTTGAAGATCATTATTTAATATGTGCCAGATCTGTACAATTTGAATATTTTGATGCCCCTCCTGCAGTTTTCCAGAACATTATAGATACAAACAGCAGCCTACAGTTTTATTGCCTGCACTGAGCACCAGACCACAGCTTGTCTGTTCTGAGAAAATGTTAATTGAGGGCGTCTAACAAACATTTCTGAAGGCTGAAGCCACAGAGAAACACCAGTGTTATCTGTTCTGAGCAACAACAACAAATGAGTCTGAAACAGGTAAATCAAGGCTCACTGTCTCATTTATTACTGCTAGTTTGTGTGAGGCAATAAGCAACCATTTGACTCCTGGTTTCCCATGCTTGTGTGCTGGTGGAATTGATGACTTCTCAATCGTAGTCATATCTTCTACAACATTGTCCATTTAAATAAGTCTGTGTGCATGCAACAGCGCATTACTGTTGATATGTTAATCTACAGTGCCCCTATTGAATGCAAGCGTCAGCTTAATATAATGTAATGTTATGTTGTGGAGAAACTACACATACAGATTAACTTCAGAGAAGAAGTTTCAATGGACATTTTGACGTAATTTCTTACTGTGACTCTGTCTCATAAGAATCCAGAAAACAGCTGTGAATCAAAAGGCCAAAATCCAACCAGCTGAACATCTTGCTTTGCTCAACATGCCACCCCCCTCCACCCCCCCTCCCTCCAAACTGAAATGTCACTTATTTTCTCTTTGGCTCTAATATCTCGTTCTCCACCTGCTCCACCTCCCACAGCAGACATGATGCCTGCAGACTGAGCCCTGAGCAAAGAGCTTTTTAAACCACACCGGCTCTGGAACTTGACACTTGTGTCAACAAACTACACCGGCAGAACAGGCTGTGAAACTCTCACCTGGCTAACGGAATTTCACATAAAGCTTATTGACTAGCTCAAGTTTTTTGACACAGCTGAACTGATATTACCACTTACGGCAAGAGTGAAAGAGAGAGAGAGAAGCCCCATAATCAGCCGTTTCTCCGTGAAGCGATAGACATCGAAACCACACTGCAAAAGATTTGACTGGGAAATTGACAGTCGAATCAGGCTCCTTAGATTGAAGCGTGTTCACCGCTACATACACACTACATGTTTTCTTGTACTTGTTTTGGTAGTTGTGGTGTTGGTGTAGATTAATCGTCAGTCCTTTCACAAACTTGTCTATGCTTTGCTAGCAGAACCATGCATTCATTTATATTTAGCCCCCCACTTCTGTTATACCTCCGGGCCCCAGTTTGGGAATCACGTGTGCGATGTCAGGCTTTGCCCATTACCTTCTGCTCTCTGTAACGGGAAATAACAACAACCTCCGAACTAGCAATCTACACACTGAAAATGGCAAGTTTTGAAGAAAATTTGGATAATTGAAATACAATTTTGCCACTATCTTGGTATTTTGGAGCCAGAAGTGACCATATTTGGACAAAAGGAAGAAGCAAGGAGGATAAGCCAGGGTCTCTATGGTTTGAATGACGCTGTGCTAAGCTCAACGCTAAAGAGAAAGTCGCAGATTTTCAATTCTTCTGAAGCGAGTCATCCAAAATCGGCAGACTTTCCCTTAAATTACCAGCTAACGCTAGCTAGCTAGATTTGGTTGACAAGATGCTACTAAACACTGAACAAGACCTTTTTAGGCGACCAAGGACCACGGATAAGCATTGCTAGGCATCTGTCCGGATAGATAGATAGAATGCAGGTTTAAGACATTAGCTTCACTTTTCAGGCCCGGAAGTTGCCGCTTGGGACAGAAAACTACTGTAAAAAATAATGCATAATCCAGCTAATTTAAATAGCTCACATTACTGTATTGTGTGAACAGTTAACTACATTGGGGGGTGCAAATGTTCCACCAAAACAAGTTCCTTCTCAAGACCATTTTGCAAAAGAGTGACGGTGGATCCTGGAATGTATGTGTGGTAGAGCCAGACCTTAACACCACAGTGCTGTGGACATAGGTCTGGAGATGTGAGACTAGTGGTCTATAAAATGTCAAAAATAAGCATAATAAGAGAAACATTTCTTGAACTTGATCTTAATCGCTTGTTTTGTGCTGGAAACCGATAAAAAACTAAGAAAATCAGTTTACTATCACGAAAGGGTAAGAAAAGCATAAAACCTTTACAACTGAGAAGTTGGAGTCAATTGTTTTTCATTTTTGCCCAAAAGATTATAAAAAAAATAGTTTGTCTGTTGATTGACCGATCCCTTACTTGCCCGTCAGTGACGCACAACTTTTGCCTCGGCGAGTCAGGGGTCTAAGAACGTACACAACCTGATCACGTGGTAATAAAGCTAAACTTTCTCAGCATTAGAGACTGTACTGTTCCTGCAGTCGTAAGTCTTGTTATTTTAAAAAAATTTGCTATTTGAGGGGAAAAAAAACTACCTACAGATTCTTTTTAGATTGGTTTTATTGAACAAAACGTTTTCAAAGGTCATGTAGGAAATACAATATTATACAAGTGTTGCACAAACAAGACTAACAAAGATATAGAAAAGGGAATTGTCAGTGGGCATGAACATGACTCCGTACAGACAGATCGGAACATAAAATTCACCAGAACAGGGACTTGGAGATCTGTAAAGCCGACCACCAAACACTGATGTGGCCTAAGATTAAACAGGGGAACAGAATGCTAATACGTGAATACTGCATGGACTCCAAACCAGTAAGCACATATTTCCATTTTAAATCTGATTAGATCTTTCTACAGCCATAACCGTGTCCACAGCAAACAGATCTTTTTCGTTCTCATTTACTGAGAACCACCGGATGGTGGTTTAGTTCTGTTTTACATGGACTTTAGGAACTGGTGGTTTAAAGTAGTCAATATTTGTGATCTTTTTTTCTCCTTTATTTTTTTATTTTTTTTAAGAAAAAGAAAAATTAAAAGTATACTTTGACAAAAAATATCAAGTTTCACTTTGTCTTTTTCCAGAGCTTTCGTTCACATTTAACGGTCTTTGTGAGATCAGTAAAAGTTCCGGGAAAAAGCTATTAAGTGGACTATGAGTTACGATTTTGTGTAAAAGTACTGTTTCCGAGGTCAACACTCAACTTTTCTCTCGTGGAATGTAGGTTTGTTGCAAATGGAAATTCACAGGAGTTTCTTACAGATGACAACATGAAAATGAATTAAGGTGGCTCCTCACAGTAGAAACCTTTTAGAAAACACACAAGGTGGTTTGGCAAGCTCATCCCAACCTGCAGGGGGCAGCAGTGCTATAAATCCCTCAGAATAATTTACAGGAAGTTGCTGCTCCTAAATGCCCCACTATGAACTAGAAAAACAGAATATGATGACATTCTTGTGCCAGTTATTTAATTCAGCACCAACGTTGCAAAGTTAGCACCTGTAGCAAAAAACAGTGTGGGTTAAAAAAAAAAAAAAAAGTCCAACCAGATTTTTCAGATTATTTCACATATTTTCTACATGATACAGGAAATAAGAATATTAACGACCTTCATGTTTAGGAAACAGGCGACAATTAAGCACTGTCACACTCTCAAAGTGCATTTATTTTGTTTAGTTTGAAGATGAGCCACATCAGTTTGATAACAGCACAAGAAATCAAGAAACTACCAAGTAGATTTTGATGGGCAATTCTTTCCTTCGACTCAACAGAGCAAAGTTCTGATGGAAGATTCAACTTTCTGAAGCTGTAGTTTCAAATTTAACTTGTCAGGAAACAGAAAGTCCTGCAGCTTAAGTTAACAAATGTCACCACAAACATTTCTAAATCAGCCAAACAAATTTCTTACATCAAGGCTCCAAATGACAGTTGGTTGCCGGTGAAGAAAAAAATTTATTTAAGTAAATCTTGAGCAGCATTAGACCGACAGCAGATGGTTATTTTTGTATCTGGTGTTTATGGCGGTGGACCAGGGCCACATCATGGAATAGAGGAATTTTGAGGGGAAAAGATGCAATTTGGAAAATAAACTCTGAAATTAGTCAGAAATTTGTAAATATAGGATTCGGAGATGAAGTTTAACAGTGAGAGAACTTTAAAGATTGAAGTCAGAATTCTTTTAGCTCAGAAATCCAATTGTTTGATGTAGGCCCAAGTCCTCTTCCATAGTCGCCATTTTCTGCAGTTCATGGATTCATGTTTCTGTAGGACATCAAATCGTCCAACAGTCAAAAATATTCTATACGTCTTTTTGTCTCCATGTGTGGATAAACTTAACCAAAAAGGAACACTTTGTGAAGGACTGCAGTTCAAACAAATCATCCAAGTATCAATCTATGTCTATATGGGCTGCAGGTTGGATTCCCTGCTATATTTGCTCCCAGAGCCTTCCCGATTTCCAGTGGAAACAACAAAAGTACAAAAAGGAAGACAAACTAAACATTTTTCTCTTAATTGTTTAGTTAATTTGTTTGCTGGGACCAACCAACCATCATGTCTGCTCTTGTAAGGACTTTGGAAACTTGCCCTGCTCTTCCACCAGTTTATCTGGGCGTTCAATGCGATTGTTCTGTCCCACCACCAACTTCATTTTCCCCTTCTTTTCAGGGGAAATGGGGCGCTGCAGAGTGACAGCAGTTTTTAAGCGCTACAAGTAAAAATAATTAACAAAATGGCACTCTACTCCAAATGAGTTATACATACTCTTTAAACAACTGTGAGGAGGACCCAGTGCCTCGTTGAAGGACAAAAAATTCACTTTTGACCAAACGGTCCCAGTGGATGCTGTGTCCCAAATCCATCAGCAACACTGGCTAGCAGGCAGTCAACTTAAAGCAGAATGATGGTTGGTTGAATTGTATAGTGTAAACTAAAGTGGACTGTGAAAATGTACCAGCATTCGGCCAAGTCTTTTCCCTGCCTGCTGAGAAAAGCATCACCTAACTTCAAATGCCTTTCAATCCCGAGTGCCCCTGTCAGGAACCAGAACTTCCAAAGACAGACTGACCTCAACACTCAGCAGAGTTAACAAAAAACCAATGTAAGACGTCTGCTATGAACACTGGGGCTCAGCCAGGTACAGGCTAATGGATGTAAAACACTAACATCTGCTAAGGGAAACAATGGGGGGAGGGGGGGGTTTCAGTTATTCTGGTATCTGAAGTCTCTCAGCACATGGTTGAGAGGTTGAATCTGAATCACTGGAGACAGGTTGACCTGTAGGATCTTTTGCGCTTTTCTGCGGGCCTCAGCTACAGAGCGAGAGTCATCCACCTTTATTACTTTCCTTCTAAGACCGTTTTTGTCCTTCCAGCCATTCCTCTGCCGGGTCGGGTTGTTCAGTTCCTTGGGGCCCCGACTATCTCTGTGGAGGCCGTTTCCCCTCCAGCCATTGCTGGTCAGCTCTGTGTGAGTCTCTGGGAATGCCCGTCCATTTGTGTAAAAGACCGGTGCAGAATCTCCGATGAGGGCGCCGTCCAATCGGATGGGGCAGGACAGGCTCTTCTGACTGAACAAGGCCACAGCTTTGGTGGGCGCCCCACCACCGTTCTGAGAAGGCTGCAAAGGTATTCCTGAAAGCGTTGGAGGGTGCTGTTGCTTTGAAAAGGCAACAGATGGTGCCTCAGAGGTTTTGTCCCAAGAAGTGTGAATCTGGAGTCGGGCTGTATGGAAGCCAGACAGGCCCTCAATGTTGGTCAGTCTGAGGCACGGCCGCACCTGCGACACCTCCATAGTCCGACTGGGAGTCCTGCTGCAGGTGATGGCACGATGGTCCACCAGCAGCTCTGGAGGGCGGACCCCTTGAATCTTAGGGTTGCACTTCTCAGAGGTGTTCCAGGATGGGTGCACCTCTCTCTTCTTGGTCGGGGGCTTCCTTCCCCTTCTCTTGGCAGCAGGTCTGGCGCTCCTGTTGGGGGGCTTCAGCATGTCTTCAGTCAGGGGTTGGTTTGTGCTGGAGCGGTAGCCATACACGTCCATGCTACGTAGCACAGTGGGCCTGTGGCCCTCGTCGCCCAGCTCCTGCAGGAAGGTGACCAGCTCCTCACTGCTTGAGAGGTCACAGGACATTGGGCTGAGGATCTTTAGAGCATCCAGGAGGACGTTGTGCCCCGCTGACGAGATCCGGGACCAGGAGTGGACCGCCTTTCGCTCTTCATTGGCAAATGCCAATGGCCGGCCAACCACGGGACCTCGCGCAGCGCCAGCCATGTTTCTAGTCCTGCCGGAAATACAGAAAGCATTTGGTTAAATGGAATCACAGAAAAGAACAAGAACTTTGTTTTTTTCTGTGCCATAAAAGTATCGACCTTCGGTGCCCAGCCCTACAGACAGTAGACCACCAGACGAATATAAACAGTAAAGCTCCACATGCTGAGAGAACGACCCCAACTGGCTCGTTACCACGGCAACCTTCACTCAGATCTGCACCTTTCATCTAAGAAGCCAAGTGGTTGCCAGCTTGGCAACCAGGCATCACCTTTTGGTTGCCGAAATTGACAATAAGGTTGCCATGTTTTAAACTGCCTATATTAGGAGCAATTCATTTCTTATGTAACTATACCACACATTTGAATAATGTTGCAATATATATTTCCCATCCCTCTCAAATAGGGTTGCAACGGATCACAAAACTCACGGATCGGAGCACAGTTTTGAGTCACCGATCGGATCAATTTTCGGATCAGCGCAAAAAACAATGGAACCAGAAGATGGCAGGGGGGCCACGCGGCTGGTGCTGGAGCCGGGTGCGGGGCAGAGGCTGGCGGACCCAGCGGCTGTGGACTAGCGGTAGCTGGGCTACTGTACCAGGTTTGACTCGAGGACGCTGTAAGTAAGTTTCCGAGCCAAACTTTGAAGGAACATTTAACCAGACTGTAAGAACATAATGAATGCTGGCTACTCAGTTTATAGTCTATGTTTTGTTGACATTTAACACTATATTTGAGTTTTGGGACACTTAACCAGACTGAAAGTACATGACAAATACTGGCTGGTCAGTTTACAGTCTGTTTGTTAACATTTAGCCAGACTGAAAGAACATGATCGATGCTGTCTGTTCAGCTTATACTTTTGTTACTCCAACTAGATTGGTGTGTTTTCCACATAGCTTATTTCAGAATTTGATAGCTGGTTGAGACCTAGTTCTAGGGTTTTTCTAACACCGTTCATATTTAGCAGAAGAAGTTTACCAGACCTGTTTCAACATACTTGTGACTTTAAACAGGAGGGGTAATTGTGGGCTGGAGTTTACACGTGCTGCGTTTGATGTGGCCAAATATCTTATAGATAGGGGAGGGGGTCTGCGGTCTCAGAGGGTTAGGGGATTTATTTTATTTTTTATGGTTTTACCACACCTTGCTCAGATCTAACAGTTCACCCTTTGCTAAAAATTTATCAGCGAATTCCAGTATGGTACATGAGACAAATGTGTGTATATTTTGAAGATGGCTGAACTTTCAATCCTTTCAGTTAACATCAGGGGGCTAAACGGACCGATCAAATGAGCTAAATTCCAGGACTATTTAAGAAGAAAGAAAATAGATGTAGCGCTTATACAAGAGTCATATTTACGTAAAAGAGATGTAAACCGCCTACAAAATAAATACTAAAAGATCGCTACTTCATCTAGTGACAACACCGAAACCAAGGGCTCCATTGTGTTACTGTAGCAGAAATTCACACTCACCGTAGATAAAAGTAGTAAAGATCTATCAGGCAGAATATCATATATATGCACCACAATAAGGAGAAGGAAAATAGCCTTTGTTTCAATATGCACAGTCTACATAGGACGTAAGCTTTTTCCTGCGTCTAACCAATGAATTGCTCTCTTAATGAATATTCACCAATTATAGGGGAGACATGAATGCAGTGCTAGATCTAAATCAGGATAGATCAGGGGTCAACCACACAAAGACCCAGAAACACACATCCGACATGTTTAGAGCAGTTGTGGAATCCCACAATTTTACAGATTAATGGAGGATGCACAATCCTACTAGCAAGGATTACACCTTTTCCACATGTCACCTCACCCACTCCCCGTTAGGGTTGGGCATCGTTTGGATTTTAACAATTCTGATTCCAATTCCGATTCTTCTTTGCGATTCCGGTTCTTATCGATTCTCAATTCCGATTCTCTGAGGGGTGGAGTTGAAACAGGTCACATGCCTACTTTCACAAATAAGAGGAAAGTTTTATTTTGATTCAACGGTGGTTTGCAGTTTTACAGCTTTTTCAACGTAAAATATAGCCACGCTAGAGCGCCGCTTACTGTGCTCCATGGCTGTAACACAACAAGCGCCTAGCTGCTACGGAAACCCAAACCTGCGCATGTTAAATTGGGAAGTGATGATCAGATGGAATCGTAATTTTTTAAATGATTCCGATTAGGAATCGGTTCTCGATGCCCAACCCTACTCCCCGTATGATTATATTTTGTGCTCTAGTGAGCTTAAGGCAATGTTTCACACCATAGCAATAGAACCAGCAATTCTGTCTGATCACAATGCGCTGTTAACCACATTCCATTGCAATAGGTTAGGAGAAAGATCTAGAAGGTGGCAATTTCATAACTCCCTTCTCCAGAACACAGCCTTTGATGCAGAGTTTAGAGCCAAACTGGCTGAGTTTATAGCAATCAATACTGACTCAGTCTTGGACCAGGCATTCATTTGGCAAGCAACTAAAGGATTTATTAGAGATTTCACATCTTCCTTTGCGGTCAATTTGAAAAGAAAAAGAGAAGCAAGGATTGCGGAGTTGGAAGAACGTTGTAAATCTCTGAAGCAGTCTCTATTACTATACTCTTTTAGTCAAGTCGAGCAGAGCAAAATTATTTGCTAAGAAGGAGAGCTGAATTCATAATGCAGTTATTAAATTATTATTTCAATGGTTGCAAACCAAGCAAATTGTTGGCTCTGAAATTAAAATAAAGCGAGTCCAGAGCTACTATCAACAGCATCCGCACTGACAGAGGTATCTCAACGAATCCTAAAGATATCAACGCCACTTTCCAATCTTTTTATTCAAAGTTGTACGAGTCCTCCTGCAATCCAGATCCGACACAGTCCCAGGAGATCCTAAAAGAGCAAAATCTGCTTCTTCTTGAACTTTTACATATAGGGACCTATCATTTTACAAGCTTTAACCTCGGCCATAGAGATGGGTACTTTTCACCAACAAACCAACATTGCACTAATTTCTGTTATTCCCCAAAAGGCCAAAGATCTTACGGAGTGCTCAAATTACAGACTCATCAGCCTCATCGGGACTCATATTAAGCTCTATTCCAAAGTCTTGGCACTCCGCTTAGAGCGCTTTATTGAGACGCTAGTCCACCCCAACCAATCAGGCTTCATACCAAAGCATCACGCTACAGACAATGTATGCAGATTATTTCATTTAATAGAAGAAGCCAGAAACCTTCCAACAACAGCAGCAGTTTTATCAGTGGATGCGGAAGAGGCTTTTGACTGTCTAGAGTGGAACTACTTGGGCAAGTAATGGAGAGGCTTGGTTTGGGGGCCAAATTCATTGACATGGTGCATACTTTATATGCGAATCCCACGGCCATAGTCTCAACCAATGACTTGCATTTTCAGCAGTTTCCCATCGAAGGTTCCCCATGCTATTTGCGATCTCTCTTGAACTGTTAGCCCAAGCTATAAAGCAAACAAAATATGTAATGTCCAGATTAAATCCAATAGAAGCTCAATATCATTATTTGCAGATGATACTTGGTTGTACATCTCTGATCTTGAGGACTCTATTCCAAAAATTCTTAAGATCTTCAATGAATTTGGCTCGATCTCTGGCTATAAAATCAATTGGGATAAATCTAATCTTTTATTGAACAGGCATGTGACATCAGCTATTAGTGGTACAATACCAATTCAAAGCAAAATTACATATTTGGGCATCATAATACATGCATCACTACAGCTGCATTTTTCAAATTCCATAACTTTTCCAGGTTTTTTCAAAACGTATGAACCCTGTGGTGAGTTTTGAAGACCTGAGAGCTAGTTTTGAGGTCCCCAGGACATCGTTCTACTTTTATCTTTGCTTACAGTTTTTTTACAATCACTTTGGCACTAATTTCAGAACGTTGACGTAATTTTTCAAAACTCGACACAAAACTCCAATGATCAAAATACACATTTTTTCTAAACTCTAACAATTGCTTGGATACAATACAATACATCATCATTCTTTACTGTAATGTACTACTGTTTACCAGACACTGTTTCTATGATCCCATGTACCACCTTTTATGACTATTTACAGTATTGACAGTACTGCACTGTATGCATGCAGGCCCTTGGAATTGCTTGTCCAATTCTGCCAACTTGTTACTGATGATTGAGAGAGAGAGAGAGAGAGAGAGAGAGAGAGAGAGAGAGATACACACACACACACACACTAGGGCTGCAACTAACGATTATTTTAATAATCGATTAATCTGTCGATTATTTTTTCGATTAATCGATGAATCGGATAAAAATAAAAAGCATTAATTTACATCAACTCAATACATACATACTTGTTGTTTTAGTTAATAGTTGTGTAAAGGTAAGTAACCCAAATGACAGACAGACAGACAGACAGACAGACAGACAGACAGACAGACAGACAGACAGACAGACAGACAGACAGACAGACAGACACATACACTTATTCATTAAATTATTACCATCATTGTAGTAAGTGCAAGTTAAGTTTGTTTATACACATTAATGGGCCAAAAAAGGCGAGTGAATAAAACCGTGTCTTTAGTCTTGCAAACTATACCACCCCTGTTTTACTACTGTTATTAACGAGCTAACGCTAGCTTGTCATGGTAAACAGCAGCACCAGAAGAGCTACTGGAGGGACGGTACGTTCATCACTTCAGAACGGAACAGAAGTAGGATAGTGTAGTGACTTTACCCTGCTGTTGAACTCCCTTCGTACTCATCAAGGACTCCAACATGTTTACGTTTTAGGTGCTGACTCATCACCGTGGTGCGCCCGTGCCATGCCGTGTCGCTTTTGTTTATCTTGCAATTAACATGTTTTTGATTTATTTAGCGTGAAATGCTCCCACACCTTGGATGACTTAGGTCGTACTGATTTCTCTGCCTCCGCCGAGTGTTTCAGAACAACGTTACGGGTCTCTCCGGTCTCTCTCCATATTTCCTCTACCCCCGCTCTGCTCTTTTTTTCTTTTCTTTCGCTCCGCTCTGCGCTCAACTCAATTTTTTTTTTTTTATCTCCGCGACTAGGTTGCCTAATAGTTGCGCAACACAACGAATCGATAATTAAATTCGTTGCCAACTTTTTTAGTAATCGAATTTTATCGATTTTATCGATTCGTTGTTGCAGCCCTAATATATACAAAAACATATACATTAATACTCATACCACATTGTTTCGCCATGCCCTTCTTTTTCCAAGAAGTTTGGCTAATTGCAACCTGTGGCCAAATCCACAAGACAGAGTTGATAAAGATGTAGAAGTACAGTAATCACTCCTTTGTTTTGCTTTTTAAAGTACAAGCAAGTTGAGGAACACTGCATTTGATGTTTTACAGTACTGTTTTTTCTTTTCCATTTGGTAGCTAATTATTTTGCTTTGATTCAAATAAATGTTGTGATTGTACGGTATTGTTTTTCATCAATACATTTCAGATTTTGTTCAATGATTCCACTGTGTCTGTAGTATTCTCTCTACTACTGCAGTACTTTTACAGGGATGTATTTTGTAATAATAATAAATCTAATCATTCATTCATTCATTCATTCATTACATGCATGAATGAAAAAAAACATTAAAAGCTGCTTCATGAGTGGATCAACCCCGATCCTCACCCCAAACACCAAAAATTATCAGTACTACCTATCTTACATTTAATTATCATCATTTTAAGCGTATTAGTCATTTTTCTTATAACATTCCTGTATTTTTTTTCTTATACAAATTCTTAAATTTATAAACACTTTTGCAGCACTTCAGTTCATAGTCCAAGGTGTTCCACAGTTTAACTCCATAAATTTACCTGTAGTACCATAATGAAACATGTATCACCTATTTTGAACTACAATATTTAATGTACGAACAATGACACAGTGAAACTATGGGTACTTTTGTGTGGGTGATCTAAAGTAATGTTTCAATGGTATTTCACAATCAATTAGCCTAGTTTTTTGAACCAATGATTGTGCAAGTGCAAGATTTCTTTAAAGATATGAATGCACAATGCAGGGTTTTGAACATTGGACAGCCTGTGTTACAAGTGATGACCATTTTGAGTTTTGTATCTAGAGTTTGAAAGGTTCTGAAATTAGTAGCAAAGTGATTGTAAAAAACTGTAAGATCAGCCCTAAAATGTTATGGAGTGCCACTGGGAGGCAGTCTTGAGGTGCACCCAGTCATTAAATGGTTCTTTGATTTCCCTGTGAGAGGATTAGTGTCCAAGATGTATGCTGAACTGTTGCAAATATCCATAGGAGAACTCCCAATAGTAAAGTAATGGGAACAAGAGCTGAGCCCTGAGGGGAACACAATGAATTGGGAGACAGTTTGGGACATTTTCCATTGCTCCAAGAACCCAAATCACCAGTATATCCACTTCAACATATGCCATAGGACATATTGTACTCCTCAGAAGAGATACGTTTAAAGAAAGCAATTCCCACTCCCTATTGTACGTTCTGTCAACCTGAACAAACTAGAACTTTCCTGCAAATGGTCCTGAGTGTGAACAGGTGCATGAGTTCTGGCATAAAACAACATCAATACTATCTGATGTGATAGGATATCTAATTCCTACTGACCCAATTGTTTTGTTACTTAATGACGATTCTAAATTACAGGAAGATTTGGCTAGCCGGATCATCTGCAACCAAGAAAATGATAGCTAAACGCTGGCTCCCCACCCCCCACTCGTTTTGTATAAAACAGTGGTTAGCATATTTTCTAGACATAGTTAGGCTTGAGCTCTCTACAGCAAGGATTAACAAAGCCAAATCATCAACTATCAACCTATGGAAAAGCACAGCAGCACAAATATCAGACCTAATGACCTCAGCGCTACAAGAACTAGAGGAGAGGGACTAGGCATAGTGTGATTTCTGATTGTTTAGTTTTCCTCGAGACCACAGAGGGTGGGAGAGGGTTTTTTTTCTTGTTCAACAAGCATTTCTCTGTTCTGTACACCATGTAATATTACCTGGCACACATTGTGGAATTTGTTCTGTATGTCTGAATGATAAATGGTGCTTATAAAAAATGTATCTAAAAAAAAAAAAAATAAAAGAAATGGCGACTGCTGAGGCAGCTACAAGGCATGGAAAGTGAAGCAGTGGTTGCAGTCTTTTTGTTAGGTAAGTTATGTTTTTGTTTTGTTTATTTTGGAAGGGGGGATGATTTGTTGTTTTCAGGAAATGTCTAGCCAACGTTAGCAATTTATGTTGTGTTAGTCATATTAGCCCAATGCTAACGTTAGCTTCACGGTCGATCTAGGCTAAAGTTACTAGTAAGCTACACTAGTTAAACATGTTTACATTTTCATCTCTAACAAAATGCTAATTTGGTCGCTAGGGTCTGAACATGTGTAATTTACATATTGGCTTTTCTCAAATGTGCTGATGCAGGGTCTGCATTTTTCTTTTGTAGTTATGACAGGGATAATTTGATGTCCACACCATGGATACATGGATCGATGAGACCACCTCTCCCTGGAGTGTCAATTATTGTTTCACAGTCTCTATGCGACCAGTGAGTAACGTTAGGTCTATAGCTTGATGCAGAAGGGAACATGGATTACAATAACCGTTCTCTTTTGATAGGCAATACATAGCTTATCAATGATATGGGTATAAATATTTGCACCAGAGAAATGGTAACGTACTGTCTCTCTCAAGGATAATCACTGCCAAGACTAGTTTGCCACAGCTGATGATACTGCCATATATATCCAGAGCCAGACCTGTCCGCTAACTCTGGAGCGCGGGACACAGTTTTGATTACTATATGATATATTACAGCATGTACGGAAATGAGATAGGTCTTGATAGTTGTTATAACATAAATGAAAAGTAATTATCTTTTTTTTTTATTCGAACAATATGTATAAACAAAAAAGGTACTTTGTACTGTTAATTCCTCCTGGGAATAGATAAAAAAGGGAAACTATGTAAATTGTGTAATTGTATGAAATGAAAGTTTTGAGGAAATTGCAATCCTTTCTTCACTCTGAAACAGAAGCAGAGCGGTGCCTCACTTTGAAGTTGTGCACATCTGTGTTATGGGGGGCGGCGGCAGGGGAAGGGGTTAGACGGAGCTCAGAGGAGATGCTACTTTGAAATCTCGCTAGCTTCTAGGGGTGCTTGATATTAGGGCTGGGCGATATATCGATATAAAAAAATATATCGATATATTTTTAAATGAGATATGGAATTAGACCATATTGCATATATCGATATAGTTCAAATGTGATCCTTGCTCCCATAGATATATACGCTAGATGTCGCCTTGAGGTTCTAAACATACGTCAAAACCGCCGCCATCTTGGAACAGAGGTCAGAAGCATTCCGATAAACGCAAAAGATGCCGGACTTTTGTACTGCTTAATTATGTACGATAGAGGAAATGAAAAGAACAAACCGCAATGGATAACATTTAACAGGTGACAATGTGTTTTATGATTATATATGCCGCCTTCGACCAGCAATCTAAGCTCCGGCGGCAGCGGGAGGCGGAGAGCTCCGTGGCCGGCCGCAGCGTCTCTTCCCTCGGAAAAAAACACAGCTTCGCATCGCTGCTGCGCCGGTCCCCGCTGATCCAGATCGGACCAGCCAAAGACAGAGTTGTGATCGGTAGGATCTTACACGTAGTCCAGGACGACCTGTATGTCGATATCGGCGGAAAGTTCCACTAAGTTTGCCGGCGGCAGGCGGACGGAGAGAGGCTACAGCGGGGCAGCAGAGACCGTCTGCGGCTGCAGGATCTGGAGCTCAGTGCCTGTTAAAATTACATGTAACGCATAAACACATACAGAAATAAATAGTGGAGGAATGAGCCTGGACATTTCAGTCTGTTTAAACTTCACCTTGAAGCAGAAACTCTTAGTTCAGAAGGGTGAAGTTTCCGTTTGGACTCAGATCTGTGAACCGATCATAATAAATATTCTTTGTATTAACACATTAATTAGTTTCTTTGTTTTGTAGTCGATAGTTCATCTTTTAGTTTACTTAAGTGGAAGCAGTATCAAGTGGAAGAATGGGACTATAACCTAGGCTTACAGGCATGAGGCATTACATTTTGAACAAAGTAGATTATATTAATATCAAAAGCTTAATTGACCTTTGGAACGAATCACAAATAGCCTATGGAGCTTTGATTTCAAAAAAGGTACTCCTGTTATACAGTATTTGGGTTTACATTTTATTGTTATTTGAACAGCTGAGCATTTAATCATGAACCAGGTGAAGAAACCGGTTTATTATTTATTTGATTTTGCAACTGTTTCTATGAAACTAGTTGTGACATGTCATATTTGATTTGGGCTTTGACTGAACATTTGCTCTCACTTTGCGGAAAAAAATATCGGGATATATATCGTATATCGATATTCAGCCAAAATATATCGGGATATGACTTTTGGTACATATCACCCAGCCCTACTTGATATATCAACTCAATATGATTATCGCGATATCACGTTGCACAATATTATATCGAAAGTGTTGCAATAAGTATGCAATATATTGTTTATTTTGTGGAGCGATGCGTCCCGTCCGTTGACTGTGTGGTTTAGTTGTGTTCGATTTAGAGCCCGCTTGAAAAGCTTTAATGATAATGTTTCATTGGCTAGTTACCGTGCCACTTGCACGTTAGTGCACGTCAGCGCACTGGCCCATTACGTGACAAACCCTATGGAGCAAACCACCACGTGTGTGCATATTTCGATAGAGTGACAGTGTAAGTGAAGAAATAGAGACAACCCAACGAATCAGAGAAGTGAAAGAAAAGGAACTTAAGAGAGAGTGAAGGAAGTCAGTGGAGCTAAAGAAAGAACATAAAAGTAAGAAAATGAGTGTTGCTCAGGGAAAAGACGAAATAACAGATTGAAGAGGAAACAGTGGCCAAAAGTAATGCCTCCTCGGTAGCTTGGAAAAACTTTGGCTTTAAGCCAACAGATGTTTCACAGGCTAATGCACGATGCAAAACATGTTGAATGGTGGTAAACCACGCAAGAGGCAATACAAAAAAAATGTTATCAAAATTTATATCAATATCGCAATATTCATAATCAATATCGCAATATGACATTTTGTCAATATCGTGCAACCCTACTAGCTTCTCAACCTTACCAACCCTGCCTTTAAGGACTTGATCATTCACTGCGGCCCAGAAAAAACTGCAGTCTCTCACAGTTCCAAACCATTTTCCCTGATGTCCTTGCCAGTCTGGTAACTGCCTCTAAATCTACAACCTGCATACTAGATCTACTGTCTAATCTTTTTAAAGAGCTATTTCCTGTTTCAAGTATTTTTAATATTATTAATCAGTAATTTTCCGTGGGTTCTGTGCCCTCAGCTTTTAAAACCACTGCTTAAACGGCTGCTTAAAAAAAGAAAAGAAATACTGACCCACAAGTTCTTAACAATTATAGGCCAATCTCTAATCTACCTTTTATGCCAAAACTCCTTGAACGCGCTGATGCGAGCCAACTTACTGCAAATTTATCTGACAACAATCTTTTTAATAAATTTCAATCTGGCTGCCATTCCCGTCACTCAACTTAAATTGTAGTAAGAGCAGTAAATGATCTAATAATTACTGCAGACTCCGACTCAACATCTTGCTTGCCGCTCCTCCTGACAATGTGGACCACTGCTCTTATTTATTAAATCGAACTGAACATGTCAACTACAACAATACCAATTAGGACTCCTCTAGAGTGAAATCTGGTGTACCCCAGGGATCTGTCCTTGGCCCAATGCTCTTTCCCATCTATATTGTTCCCCTTGCTGACATTATTAGGGGTCCAAGCCCGAGTCTGGAAGAACCGGTGGTAGCAAGAGCTACGCCGTTCGCACAGCAGGGCCAACATGACATCGTGAATTTGCGTAAATATATACGCCACTTTCATAAAGCCAAATGGCGTGTTATTGTACGCATTTTCAGCTATCCACGTGTATGATACACGCTGTATACAGCTGATGTAAACATACCTACCACGTGGCCTAATGGTTGGGTTTAGGAAAAGAACACAGGGAAAGGCTTTAGAAACGAAACAGTGACAAAAACACGGAAAATAACGACAAAAACACGCTTAGGACAATAACAAATGGTTGGGTTTAGGAAAGAAACATTGGGTAAGGCTTATTTAAAACAAAAACTTAAAAAAAGCAAAAAACGGCCAAAAAAATCGCCACACGCTGGGCGCGAACCCGGCTCTCCCGGGTGAAAGTCCTGTGTTTTACCACCCCAACCTACCTCCTTACTCCATCACCCGTTCCTTTATACTACTCACTACGGCGGAAATTCGTACATACGCCAATTCATGAGATCAGTCTGGCAGGGCTGTGGAACCCTATTGTTTTTACTAAGATTCATTTTATTATTCTTCTCCACCTAAAACTCCGACTACAGCCTAAACCGTACATGGTGGGGGGTTGCCATTTTCAGGACTAGTCCGAAACTCCGCAAGGACCTCAAGCGCAACTAGAGGTCGACAGATTAATCTGTCGATTTTTTGCATTTTTTACATAATCGGCATCGGCCAATATCCCAGTATATCAAGCCGATTAATAGGCCGGTGCATCTGCAGGCAGCCTAGTGTTAAAAACATGAATAGGCACATTTTTTACAGCGCACTCGCTGACTAGCTGCCTCCAGCCCCTCCCCTCGTGAATTCTTGCACTGTGTATCTCGCACAGTCACTTCAGGCTCAGATGCTACCGTTAGTAGTAGCATATTGCTGGTGTTCTTGCCTTGGGATTAACTGTACTAATAAAAACGTACAAAACACCGCGGCCACACCGCTGTGGAAGCTCCCTGAAATGTCATTTATCAGAGTCTGGTTGTTACCCCTGTCCGTGGCAGTCTCATCCACTCCTATAACGGAGCTAACTGGAGCTAACCGCTAACGGCGCTAACCGCTAACGGAGCAAATCGTTGCTAACAGAGCCTTCAGTTCTCCTCGCCTGTATCCATTAACTGCAACTATGGACTTGAGCATAACGGCTCATCCGATTTTTACAAAATTTGATGGGTACCATCTAGGGGCACTCCTGAGGCCAACCCTAGAGTGGGGTACTGAGGGGTCAAAGTGGGCTTGGCCTAAGAGGACCCATGTCTAAATTTACTACTTACACTAATGTGAACAACTTTAACAGGGTAGATAGACAATGGGTCATGGACCACACCTACCACAAATTACACATGTGGACCACTAGGTGGCGCTATAATGTTTTTTTGCCTTTAACTCCCACATTACACATTAGAAAACCTTACATCCACGTCTTCCTTGAATCACATGATATAGGCCATGCCCATTTCGGCTGAAAACTGTTATCATTGCGCAATGTCTAAAACCAACTTTCTCGAACTCGTCCTAGGCCGTGCGACCGATCTGCACAAAACCTGGTATGTAGCATATCCAGATGGCCCTGACCAAACGTTACTCAAAGAATTTTGCTACTTTAAAGTATGCGCATTTGAGGACCAAATTTTCCTAACTAGCTACGACACACATATAACTCAGCCGAATTAAATGTTATCAGCAAAGAACTTTAGATATTTGTTCAACATCCCACTATGATGCTCTGTACCAAATTTGGCGAAGATCGGCCATAAGGAGGCGCTATAATCAATGTTTATTTGTTTTGGCCAATAACAATGCATTTAAATGGGAAATTTGCAATTGCAATATCCCTGCCACAGTAAATGCTATCAACATGAAACTTGTGATGCTTGTTTGGCATGGCACTCCGAGGCTCTGTACCAAATTTTCTAAAGATTAACCCCTTCTGAGGTTGAGCACGTTGTATACAATGCCAAACAGCACTTCTGATTCATAACTTTATAATTATAAATAGTAGAAACTTAGGGTCTTTTGGAGCTAAAAGCTAACCGTTGCCCCTTTCTGCTGATGTTTTTGTTGTCTTCCTAGCCCTTACAGAAGGTTTTGCATCCAGCCTAGAAGTCCAGAGTTTTTCGAGTCTTTGTGCAATTAATCCATACTGTTACATCCAAGATTGACACACTGTGTGTAAGAAATGTTAATAGTTTGTCCTTTATGAGTTATAGTGTTCAATATGTTTATTTTTGCACTGGATGACACCAAATATATAGAACTATAATAGATGTGATGCTCATTCGGCATGCCGCTCTGAGGCTCTGTACCAAATTTGGCGAAGATCGGCCATTAGGGGGCGCTGTATCTAACGTAGACCAGTCTTGGCCCTTCTACTCAATCAATGGTAATGGGATATTTGCAATGGCAGAGTACTGCAGACCTAGCCTGGCCTACGTAATTCCACTCAATTTTCATTTCGCTTCAGTATAGGGCTGCAACAACGATTCGATAAAATTTGATTAAAAAAAAGTTGTCAACGAATTTCATTATCGATTTGTTGTGTCGTGCAACTATTACGGCACTCAGTCGCAGAGATAAAAAAAAAAAAAAAGAGAGAGAGAGTTGAGCACAGAGCTCAGTGTGAAAGAAAAGAAAAAAAAAAAGAGCAGAGCAGGGGTAGAGGAAATACGGAGAGAGACCGGAGAGACCAATAACGTTCTGAAACACACGGCGGAGGCAGAGAAATCGGTAAGACCTAAGTCATCCAAGGTGTGGGAGCATTTCACACCAAATAAATCGAAGACGTGGTAATTGCAAGATAAGCAAAAGCATGGCATGGCACGGGTGCACTACGGTGATGATTCAGCACCTAAAACGTAAACATGTTGGAGTCCTTGATGAGGAGGAAGGGAGATCAACAGCAGGGTAAAGACACTACAGAATCATACTTTTGTTCCGTTTTGAAGTGAGGAACGTAACGTCCCTCCAGTAGCTCTTCTGGTGCTGCTGTTTACCATGACAAGCTAGCGTTAGCTCGTTAATAACAGTAGTAAAACAGGGGTGGTATAGATTGCAAGACTAAAGACACGGTTTTATTCACTCGCCTTTTTTGGCCGATTCATTTTTCAGTCTGTTGTCATGTAAATATTATGTGCTTTGTCCCATATCAGTTATTGTTGACAAATATATTAGTGTGTGGTGTATAAATGAACTTACTTACTTGCACTTACTACAATGATGGTAATAATTTAATGAATAAGTGTGTGTGTGTGTGTGTGTGTGTGTCTGTCTTTCTGTGTGTCTTGTCTGTATCTGCTATTTGGGTTACTTACCTTTACAACTATTAACTAAAACAACAAGTATGTATGTATTGAGTTGATGTAAATTAAAGCTTTGTGTTTTTTTTATCCAATTCATCGAAAAAAATAATCGACAGATTAATCGATTATTAAAATAATCGTTAGTTGCAGCCCTAATGCTTTGTCCCGTATCAGTTATTATTGACAAATGTGTGTGTTGTACTTTTTAATTTCATTTTAAAGTGCTTTTATAGCACTTGTCATCTTAAGCAGGCCTCATTTTGGTCGCATTTTGCAACCAAAATTTGAGAGTGTGAATTTTACATCCAGTCGACATGTGCGACCAGTAAATTTGCCCCTTTTTACACGTTAAACGTTGAAAGAGAGCGCACGCAGAGCTGCAGATGATGCAAACTACATCGGCTCTGCAGTTTTGTTGAAGTCACAGTGAGTCACGGAAATGCCGATAAAGTGGTTACAGCGTTTGCTGCGATATGATATTAATGGCGAGCCGAATGCGGTCGCGGTGCTGTTGACGTTACACTTCCTCGGAGACGAGCAGCCAGGCACAACGGTGATTTCTATGCCCTGGTGACTGACTGACAGGCTGAGGTTGTAAGGCAAGGCAACTTTATTTCTACAGCACCTTTCAGCAACAAGGCAATTCAAAGTGCTTTACATAAAACATTAAAGAGCAATTAAAAACTGTCATGATGAAAATAATATACAAATACAATAATAAAAAAATATATATTTTGTTTTCCTGTCATGACAGCGATGGGGCTGTCAGTTTACCTTATATGTTGCATCTTCAAAAGTGACACTGAATTTGAAACAGCACATTGTATTTTCTGCATCTATTATCAAAGTATTTATTAGTAATACAGTGGAAATTAGTAGAAATGTGAATATTTGGTTAGCATGTTGATTTAGGGTTGTGTGCCCCTAAATTTTCTGGTTGTGCCCCTAAGATTTTCAGTTGGGGGCCACTGTGCTCCTAGTGAAAAAAGTTAGTCTGGAGCCCTGTTAAGCTGTGCTTAAATGAACTTAACTTGCACTTACTACAATGATGGTAATAATTTAATGAATAAGCTTCAAGTGAACGTGTGTGTGTGTGTGTGTGTGTGTGTGTGTGTGTGTGTGTGTGTTCTCTGTATCTGCTCTTTGGGTTACTTACCTTTACACAACTATTAACTAAAACAACAAGTATGTATGTAAATATTTATTGAGTTGATGTAAATGAATGCTTTTGTTTTTTTTATCCGATTCATCGAAAAAATAAATCGACAGATTAATCGATTATTAAAATAATCGTTAGTTGCAGCCATACTTCTGTACTCCGTCTGGGTTTGCGGTATAGTCTTGGGTTTTCTCAACCAAAGTTTTTGGCGGTCCAATCAGCGAACAGAGGGAGTGGCTGAGAATGATGTTGAGGCCGCGCGCTGGAGTTGTGGCGGAGAAAGATGCGAGCGAAGCGTTTTGTCCGTTGTGGCAACGCTGCTGAATATCCAGAAGTTAAAGCCCGAGGAAGAACAATCTTTGCTGAGTTTTGTTGGTGGCCATGATGTTGCGGCCCTCCTCCACACGGGCTTCGGGAAAAGTTTGATTTCCCAGCTCGGTCGGTTAGTGGTGAAGAAGTTGGCTAAGGCTAACGCTAGGTGCTATTGCTAATAGCCTTGCATGATAGCCTTGACAGTCTCCCCTCTTGTTGCACATGCGCATGACATACGTCATGACCAAACGTTAGCAATTGGTTATGGCTGATCCAGAGTAGCTCTGGGCAGATCCAATAGTTTTAAACTTCAACAGAGTACCTGCCTTCAAGGAAGGATTGACGCTTGTCAATGGAGAGAGGCCAGACTCTCTGTACAAATGAAATGTACGAGAGTCTGATAGGACCAGGCTACCGCAGACCTTGTGGCTCACACCTCTCGATATTCACCAACGTTTGCCTCCCCACGTAACGCTTTTGATCCCGCTTTGGCGTGCTCCCCGGGTCATCGGGGGCGAGTGGCGCACTTCCCCAGGGCGTCAAGGGCGACTGGCATCGGAGGCTTGGGCCCCGTCATAACTGCTTGCAGTTCTAGTTAGCATCTACAATGTTAAATTTCACTGCTATGCTGATGATACCCAGCTATATGTACATGTACAGCCAAAAAACCTTTCCCAACTCCTAAATTTAGAGGCATGTGTATCAGAAAGATGGATGGGTATGAACTTTCCGCTGTTGAATGCTGATAAGACAGAGCTATTAGTAGTAAAACCAGCCAAACATGGTCACTTGTTTAAGAATCTGTGTATTAATATTGATGGTTGTAATATCTCTGAAAGCTCAAGCATCAGACACCTTGGTGTGATTTTGGATCCTCGCCTGACATTCCAATCTCACATCAAGTAATCCATGCATTTGTGTCTTCCTGACTTGATTACTGCAATCTCCTTTTTTCTGATCTTGCAAATTGTGCCACTAGACTAGACTAAAAATCTGTTAGTTATAGACCATTCTCCTACAGTGCCCCTCATCTTTAGAATGTGGTGCACGATTCAGAAAATGTCACAATTCGATATTGATTTTTTCTTCCACACGCTACTGAGGCTCCTGTTTGCGAAATGAATAAATTGTTCAATTGCCAATATTAGGGGTGCACCGATCCGATATTTGGATCGGGTATCGGCCCCGATATTGACAAAATAGCTGGATCGGAAAAATTAACAGATCCACGGGCCGTTCCAGTTTGCACTCCGTCGCAGCACCGGGACCCCTGTTAACTGCGTAGCCTTTTCACTCATGGTAGTAACTTCATAACACAACAATTAATAACCCACAACTAACTCTCTTAAAAGGATATAACACCATAGCATATAACAATTTGAGACTTAAACAGTTTCTAACACTAATAATTTAACATTTTCAAATGTAGCTACACCGCCGAATGGCATGCTGGGTAACATTACAGCTGCTAGCCTAGCCAGGTAGCATAACAGTCTGTTAAGCTGGGAGAGGCTCCGGTCGCTACTGCACATTCAAGAACCGAGAAGAAAGTTAGCTAGAGGATGAAAAAAGACCGGAGATACACCAGAACAACATGTGATCAAGAGAGCCGTCTGTTGTTCCGAAGTTTTTTGTTTCTAACAAATCGGACATAATTTAGCCACTGTTGTGGCTCTAACGTTACTCGGCCGTGCTAACGTTAAAGACGTGTCACTTCAAGCATGCAGCGGAGCAACATTATGAACGCAATCCACCTCCGGTCCCGCTACAGACCGTTGAGAAAGACGGTTTCAGAGCAATGATTAAAACTCTGGATTTAAGATGTCTCGCCGAAATACGTCCGCCAACCTGCTAACATTATTCAAACAGCGAAGGAGGCTGACAGCTGGGCTCCGTTCACTCACCCACTACAACAACACTACAACCTAACTTACCTGTGGCCAAGGTAGTGGTTATACAACTAGCTTACAACTATTTAGTTTTGAAAGGGAAACAATGTTAAAGTTGTTTGTATGTGTATTCATTCGATTTGAGTTTATTTTACTCTTTGCACAATACAAATAGTTTAGCTTCTGTTAACGGTTTGATGGATTCTCCTTCATATGAAGTTATTGTATAATGTCGTGAAGCCAAACCCTTTAGTAATCAAAGCTTTTAGTAAACATTATGACATTAACATGTTTTTTGAGATATTCTATGTACTCCTGACAGTAGAATAAGCCATTATAAACTTATATAAAAGGTGGCCCATTATTATTTATTTAAATTTATTTTAAGAAGTTTAATTACATTATATTTTCGATTTGAATGCACAATTGTTTTTTAAATAACAAATAAATAAGAATTCAATACATTACATCTGTTATTTTGTCTTAGTTAGGAAAGTAATGTTTAGTTAGGAAGGTCTGGTGCCTTTAGTGTCTTCCAAATGGTGGAAGGAAGGTATAAGGTGGAAGGTATACAGTTTATTATTAATTCAGCAACGGTATCGGATCGGTATCGGGAATCGACAGATACACAAAGCCCTGGCATCGGTATCGGGACTGAAAAAGTCGGATCGGTGCATCCCTAGCCAATATGTCTTGTTTCTTCAAACTTCAATCATCCAATCCACCAAATAGGGCTGTCAACGAATATTCTAAATTCGAATATATATTCGAATAGTTTTAAAAAAACGAATTTCGAATGTGAAAATTAATATTAGAATAAAAAAAAAATAAAAAAAAAAAGTGGAAAAAAAACGCTTGCGGTAGCAGAGGCTGTCTGGCTGTCTGCTTTGCTAGCGCGCCTGAAAGCCGTTACATACTGGATGCAGCCCAGCTGGCGCATACTAGAGTTTAGATTCTCTGCCCGAGCCCGACCGGGCCGTTATTTTCCGCCACTATCCTCGGGCCGGGCCGGACCCTTGATCAAGCATTTGTGTTTTTTTTAATCATTACTTTAGCCTAATTGGGTGGGGAGAAAGCTATGCCATAATCAGAACTAGTATCTATTTAGGCCAAAGTAACAAATGTGTCCAAAAATGTGCAGAGTCTCCTCCTCTCGCACGCATCACCCCGGGGCTGTGGGCTGTATTGTGGAGCTTAATAATAATTACAGTTAATGTGCCGGGCCGGGCTCGGACACAACGTGCACGGGCTCGGGCTTGATTTTTTTGGGCCCGATCTAAGCTCTAGCGCATACAAATGTGACATAATGAGATCTCCGTGACTATTTATACCTGCGCTGGTGGTCGCGACACTAGCTGCAGTCTTCTCCTGAACAGCGGTGGCGCTAATGAGCAAAGGCTACCGACGCTGCCCTTTCTACGGACTAGAAGAAGAAGAAAAAAGGTAAACAACGGCAGAACTGGCAGCAGCATTGCCGTTAATGCTTCGATTTGATTCACTGACCTACTTCGTCGGATCGAGCCTTTCATTCACCATAAAAGAACTCATCTTAACCCGGTAAGTTTACCAGAGAGACCTGCAGTCACTCAGAGTCCTGGCATCACGTTGTCGGCGAACTCATCCAGGCTCCTGTTTCCACTTTGTCCGTGCGCGACCTCGGCTCGGCCTTTGACGTCACGATGTCGCGCGCCACCTTGGATGCATGCGCAACCAGATGTTCGAATAGTTCGAATATTCGTTGTTATTTTAGAGGGAATATTCGATCGTCATTTTTGAGCAATTTTGACAGCCCTACCACCAAACGAGTCAATGGCAGAATAAGCTGTTTGGCATTGGCAGAGAAGATTTGGCAAATTTTTCATGGGCGCAACCCACACACTCAGCGCTGCTGCTCATCCCACAAATGCTCCCTGCATCCTTACAAATGGGGCATCATTTGAAGGGAACTAAACAGGCTTTCCAACGGTATAAGATTTATTGCCAAAAAGCATTGATAACACAGAGAAATAATCTACCAAACACAAATTTCCTTACTTTTTGTGCTAAACATTTATTTTATTCTATGAATCGATTTTTGTAATTCTATAAATCGATTTTTGTAATTCTATGAATCGATTTTGAAATCGGTAGAGCTTGAATCATGATACAAATGAGAATCGATTTTTTTGCACACCCCTAGCCTCCCACTACATGTTAGAAGATGTTCACTCAGTTGACATCAGTGTTTCCTTTAGGATTTCTTTTTTTTTTTTACTATTTCTCATCCTATTTTATTCCTAAACAAATTGGGCCTAGGCCTAATACCATATCATTGTGCAAATGTACTTAATTTATACCTAGTCCTAGGTCAGAGGTCATGAGGGCCAGAATACAACCAGCATCATCATCAAGAATGAAGACGTGAACATAAAGATTGTGTCATTCACGTGCACATTAAGTAGCCACGTTGGTTTGTTATGGTTTTATAATACATCCATAAATGCTCCAGCAGAGGATGTTAGTTTAGCCAGCAGTTAAGTTTACAAGAATTTGTCCAAATTAGCTTGATTGTCAAAATTCGCTATTTAGAGTGGAGTAGAGCTGTGTTTGTGTAAACAGCGCTGTGGACGAGAGTGGACTGGCCAGACAGATCAGATTGAAATCTCTAATATTATCTTACCTCCCGCGGCCGACAACAATCCAATGAGCGCCCGCTGGTCTGGCGGATGTCCTCCGGAGGACAAGTCATGCCTTCGTTTTTCTTACTCCAAGCTTCTTCCCTTGTGAACACCTCCGCTCTCTTCACACACTACGGTCCGATCTTCACACTGCCGTTTACCTTTTCCTACTACAACTGAATTCCCACGGTACTTCAGTAAGAGACTAGAACTAGCCTTCTGTAACACTATTACTTTACAAGGATCAGACATAATTTGTCCCGTTTCCATATAGTTACATAGTCACTGATATGGTCATAACCACTACAGTGCTATATTACTTATTTTCGCCGCGAAGGTATGACTTGTCCTCCAGAGGACATCCACCAGACCAGCGGGCGCTAGTTGGATTGTTGTCGGCCGCGGGAGGCAAGGAAGCAGAGGCAAGGGTGTCAGACGGGCCTGCTAGCCCGGCTAAGGAAACTACCACACAGTTCGCCACTGCAAAGACTCCTACTCACCAACGCCAGATCCATGTCACACACAATAGATGAGCTACAAATACACAAGGAACTGCTGCGTGATGATTACCACAGAAGCCTGGCTGAACATATTCCCGGATGGCAGCTAGCGGGGCAAGCTAGCAGCAGGATGTCTTGAGTTGAAAACTTATCTTGTTGTCAGGTAAGAGCCCTATTCATGTTGCACAGACATTTTAATTGCATTTTGTGTCAGTTAAGAGGCACAAAAGGCACTATTTATCTTATGCCCCCAAAACTGCCGTTTTAGCAAAGTCAGCTCTGGGCATTAGCTGCAGCAGCTCCGGGTTGCTAGCACCGATTCAGCAGGGTTTTTTTTGCTATCGGCAGTACTCGTGTACGTATAGCGATCAAGATTAACGTAAAAAATTACCCGGAGTTCTCCTTAAATGCTGTTCATTGCTTGTTCAATTGTTTTGTTGCTGTCTGTTATTTCTGTGTTCCTTTAATTGTAAAGTGCACGGAGACCATGGTGAATGCTGATTTTACACTTTAAAAGGAATACGCCACCGTTTGTTGAAATAGGGCTTATCACGATCTACCCTGGCTGTAGATAAATGGGCCAACGCATTTTTTGTCTCAGTGCAAGTAATTAGGTTTTTTTTTTTTGTCTTTTGTTGGCTCCTTTTACTCACAACATGCTAACCGGCAAGTTTAGCAGTTTTAAGGAGCTTAGGTTACATTAGCATAAAAGCATGCAAACAACGGTATTATTGTGCTCACATGTACTCCCGTAATACTGTATATCATTATTATTGGAGTGCTCACAATGGCTGTCTAACGTGGACCTATGTTTGAGTTACTGTCTCTCAGATTACAGCAGGAAGGAGGCTGGATTTAAAGGTCCCATGACATGGTGCTCTTGGGTGCTTTTATATAGACTTTATTGGTCCCCTAATACTGTATCTTAAAGGGGTGATAGAATGATTATATAGGGTATTTCACACTGTTCCTTATGGTATATAATATGTAACATTGGTTGGGCTGAAAATGGCCTGGTTGATATTTTATTGGCCCTTATGCATCCCTGTGTTTTGGCTCTATTTGTAACAAGAGCTTTTCTTCCAAATATGGTATGCTCATGAATATTTAGATGAGCTGCGCGCTGATTGGTTGAGCGAATTGCCATACGCACACATTAGAGACGCGCGCTGATTGATTGAGCGAATCCCCAATACACACACATTACAGACGCGACAGAATCTCATATTTCAGACACTGCAATGTTTCGTTACCAAATTCACTTCTGAGACTTTTTTATGCGAGAAATCATCTATATAAAGCTCAAATATGGGCCGTATTACGAAAATTGATGGCTAATTGCAAATTTAGTAAGACTGTGTGTCGGAGTTCAGCGGCCAGTGCTGCCTGTGTTGCTGCCTCGCCGCCCGGCCTGCCTTCCTTCACATACCCAGGCTTGCTGTGAGCTCGATTGAGCTCCGTTACAGCCCACAGCACTCCATACCCGCGCAAAGTCACCGTTTTGTGGGCTAATGGACTACCAAACGCCGCTGCCCTGACAGAGCTCCAGGTCCTGCAACTCCCCTCTTCCTGCCAGCTGTCTTATAAAGCTAATAACGGTGTCCGATTTCAAGTTAATGAATATTTGTGAAGATTAGCTATAGGGCTGTAGCGATACACTAATCTCACGATACGATACTCGATATTCAGCTCACGATACGATATATATCACGATATTCAGCCAACGATACGATATATTTCGATACACTTACATCATTTTCTGAAAGATTTAAAGGGGACAGAGTGATTTTGGTGACATCTTGTTAGTGTTCCATTTACTTGGATTTAATTAATTGAACTGAAAACATCAATTTACACAATATATGTCTCTGACTGGACAGATAGTCTACAGCAGGGATCATCAACTACATTTTTTTCAGAATTTTTCTAAGCACTCTTTTGCTCTCTATTGACTTTCAAACAGGGCTCCAGACTGCGACCAAATGGTCGCATTTTGCGACCAAAATTTGAGAGTGTGCGACTGAATTTTACATCCAGTCGCACATGTGCGACCAGTAAATTTGCCCCCTTTTTACACGTTAAATGTCGAAACGTAGGTACCTGAGCGCGTAAGCGCAAACTATCTGTCCTCTCTGATAATTAACAGAGTGGTGCTCCGACACAAACACACACACACACGCTCGCATACACACGCAGAGCTGCGATCGGCGCAAACTACGTCGGCTGTTTTGGTGAAGTCCCCGTGAGTGATGCCGATAAAGTGGTTTCAAGTACGGTTACAGTTTATAAAAACTTCACACAGACAGCGTTTGCTGCTATATGATATTAAAAACAGTCACGGTGCTGTTGACGTTACACTTCCTCTGAGACAAGGAGACAAGCAGCAGGATCAACAGTGTGCAACTGTGCCCTGGGGACTGACTGACAGGCTGAGGTCGTAAGGCAAGGCAACTTTATTTCTACAGCAGCATTCAGCAACAAGGCAACTCAAAGTGCTTTACATGAGACATTAAAGAGCAACTGAAAACAGTCATGATGAAAATACAACAGGCTAAACAAGTTACAGTGAGTAAGAAATTAATAATTATTCAATTTAATAGGCCTAGGTTTTAGGGATGGGTTTGGGAGGAGAGAAGGAGGGGTTTTATTTTTATTTTTGTTTAATTTCTTTAGAGTCTAATAAAATAACATTGTTCTAACTACATAGGATAAATAGGTTTGGAATTATTTTTACAACTGGAATAATTGTTTTGTAATTACAAAGGGAAAGTACCGAAGAAATGTACTGTTATAATTTCAGGTATCTGTACCAATATTGGTTTAGATGCGAAAGGTACTCAACCCTAAGGGTAGTAGCCTAAACAATACATGTTTAATTTTAAGGTAAATTCATTGTAGTTATAGACCACAGTTGGTATATTTTTTAATATTTTGTTTACTGTCATGACAGCAATGGTGCCTTCTATGTTGCATCTTCAAAAGTGACACTGAATTTGAAACCGCACATTGTAATTTCTGCATCTATTATCAAAGTATTTATTAGTAATACAGTGGAAATTAGTAGAAATGTGAATATTTGGTTAGCATGTTGAATTACGGTGTGTGCCCCTAAATTTTCTGGCTGCGCCCCTAAAATTTTCAGTAGGGGGCCACTGTGCTCCTAGTGAAAAAAGTTAGTCTGGAGCCCTGTTCAAATAAAGAAAATAAAATGAATTTATACCTAATACGCCTATTCTCGTTAGAAATTTTCACTTTCTTACTATATATATATATATATATATATATATATATATATATATATATATATATATATATATATTACATGTATTAGTGTGAGCAAACTCCTAAAAAACATGGAAACTCCATAATGATAACTGGCTCTTTAACTAGAAAAAGATCTCAGACTAGGAGGCAGTTCACTGAGAAGTGATGGTTAAAGTCTGTGATTATGGAAACATTGTTGCAGCATCCTGATTGGTGGAAAATGCTTGCAGAAAGAAAGGCTGTTGTCAGGTAAACACGTCACTGTCAAAGAGGCTGAAGGGAAAAGTTGACGTGGAAAAGCCAAAAGCCCAGCTTTAATGATGAATGACTGATAAGCAGGAAATGCACTCGTCATGTATGCCTCATTTGCAATGAAACAATGTTGTTGCAAAATAATACAACCAGCATCATCATCACTCGAACATAACGATCGTGTCATTCACGTGCATATTAAGTAGCTCCAGATTTGGTTTGTTCAGCCAGCAGTGAGGTTAACAAGAAGTTGTCAACATTTCCAGATTCCCGGCAACCTAAGATAAACAGTTAGACTAAAAACCGACAGCTTTTGTTTTAGCTTGTTTGTAAAAATTCGCTATTTGCAGAGTAGAGCTGTGTTTGCGTAAAACAGCGTGGTGGACTGAGCAGATTGAAATATCGCTTTCTACATGTTTATGCCGGTCTACACAGGTGAGTGCATTGATAAGTATTGACTTTCTACTCACGAAGGTTTAATTGTAGCCTATTTACAGAAAAGAGACCAGCGTGAGTTCATCTGCCCCAGCGGCCGTTGGTAACTCTGTATCGTTCCCAGTCAGGTGCTGTGTGTTTTAACGCACACACATCTAGGCTCAGCGGTGTGTGTGTTTTAACGCACACACATCTCGGCTCAGCGGTGTGTGTGGAGCTCGGGCATCGCTGTACGGCATGTGAATAGAGATGTAAATACAGGGGGCTGGGTTTTTGCTCTAAATGCTTGAAATGATAAATAACAGAACGCATTTTTTCCTCTTTACATTTTGTGAATTCATGATTATTCTGCGGGCCAGACTAAAAGCTTTGGCAGCGGACCGCCTGTTGACATTGGCTGCTCCACAGCGACACTAGCGGCTGGCTGACCAAAAGGCTCTTCCTGCAATGCGAACGGGGGTAAACACGGGGGATTTGAATGGGACTTATGTATCGATACTCGCGGCTTAAAAATCTATACTTTCTTGGGGAAAAAAATATCGATTTATATCGCAGAATCAATAAAATTGCTCAGCCTTAATTAGCTAGGGGTTTCGTCAGCTGCGACTGTCCCTTCAATCCTAGCTATGTGTAGCTACAAATCACGGATAGTTAGCTTCATTTTTGACGTAATTCGAGTATATTTACGGTTTGAATTTCGCCACGCCACTTATACAACATCTAGCTAAATGTATTATAAAGCTAACAACGGTGTCCGATTTCAAGTTAATGAATTTTTGTGAATTTCAGAGGAATTCTAATTCTCATTGATAGAGCTACATCCAGCCGCAGGTTCTGTCAATGAGACTCGTGGACAAGAGGCGTGTATTTCACCGATTGTTTGTTTAAATAACTCAATACATAATTACACACATTATAAGATTAACTGGAACCTGTGGTAAGAGATTGCTGGCATAACAAGCTCGCTGACCGCACTCTCACTCACACACACCTGGCGGTGTTTGGTAGTCCATTAGCCCACAAAACAGTGACTTTGCGCAGGTATGAAGTGCTGTGGGCTGCCAGCCGTAACCAAGCTCAAAGCAGGCCGGGGTCTGTGAAGGAAGGCAGGCCGGGCGGCGAGGCAGTAACCCAGGCAGCACCCGCCGCTGAAGTCCGACACACAGTCGGACAAAATTTGCAATTAGACATACATTTTTGTAAAACAGCCTATATTTGAGCTTTACATAGTTGATTTCTCGCATAAAATGTTTCAGAAGTGAATTTTAGTAATGGAATAGCAGAGATCTGCATGACCTAGATTCAGAAGACTACCTGATCTCAGGTCAGTTGTGTAACCTATGTAAATGTTGGGGCGTGACTGTTCTCTTAATACACCCATGGGCATGACAAAGGTACAGGTTTTGGGATGCTTACGTAAGCAACTAGCTTTGTTGAGATTCGCCCGTTTTCAGCGGCAGTTTCAAAATATGAGATTTTCATAGTAAAAGGGGTGTCAATGGGATTTTGAGCTTATATGTACGTCCTATTCACCCACCGAACTGTCGTTATTCAACTATGACAGGGTAAAAATCGGTTTTGGGTCTATCACCCCTTTAAGTCTATTTCCTGAAATCCAGCCTTGGTGCAGAATTACAGCCACTAGAGCCAGTCTCACAATGAGCTTTCCTTAGGATGTGCCATTTCTGTGTCTGTAGCTACTGAGGAGGAGAGAGGGGTGGGGGAGTTGGAGGGTGGGGGTGTGGCCTTGACCAACTGCCACTTTGCTTGCCATGTCGTCTCTCTCTCTCTCTCTCTCTTTCTCATGGGCGGGCCAAATCCTCTGGGCGGGGAAAGAAGAAAAAGGGGGGTAACCTTGCGCCTTATGACCTCATAAAGAGTGTTTAACAGTAACCGCAGCCCAGCTGGCGCGCGCATATGTGACGTCATGAAATCGCCGTGACTATTTATACCTGGGCTGGTGGTCGCGACACTAGTCGCAGTCTTCTCCTGAACAGCGATGGCGCTAATGAGCAAAGGCTACCGACATTGCTCTTTCTACGGACTAGAAGAAGAAGAAAAAGGTAAACAACGGCAGAACTGGCAGCAGCATTGCCGTCAATGCTTCAATTTGATTCAATGACCTACTTCGTCGGATCAAGCCTTTCATTCACCATAAAAAAGCTCATCTTAACCCAGTAAGTTTACATGAGAGACTTGCAGTCACTGTGAGAGTCCTGGCATTCGGTTGTCTGCAAACTCGTTCAGGCCTCCTGTTTCCGCTTTATCGCACGCTGCCGGCCGGATATTACATCATTTTGACGTCACAATGTCGCGCGCCACCTTGGACGCGTCTAGTATACAACACATTATAGGAGTAAGATTCCAGATCGGCCCATCTGAGCTTTTATTTTCTCAAAGGCAGAGCCACCATCGCTGCGTCTGGAGCTTTCGCGTGATTGGTTTAAAGTAATGCAAACAACCCATGGCGTCTTTTTCTCCAATCCTGGAATGTATGTGTGGTGAAGCCAGACCTTACTCCGCTGCGCTGTGGAGGTCTCGCAATGCGAGCTCTAATTAGTAGTCACAGTAAGCTTCTTTCAGTCTTCTCTGTACTAAACCACCATTTTATTGTCAGGATTGTACATCGTTTAATTTAATAAAGAGTTGAAGAGATGGGAAAAGCTGCCCGAGCTAGCTAGCTTGCTAACTGACATTTAGTCACAATAACTTCATCCATTTTTGATTCTCTTAAAAGGTCAGAGAGATACCAGGCCACCAGGTGGTGCGCTCAGCCTTACAGCCTTTTTTCCAGTGGCCACTCTTGGTATTGCAGCATAAAATCGGCAAAAAGGTTTCTCCCCATAGGCCACCCTTGTAATGGAGACGTTTGTAAAACTCATGCCAGGACACTTCGGACTGCAAAGAAGGTTGATTATGACTCCATTATAAAAAAAAGAATAATTCCATGGACGTTTTGGATTTGAAAAACTTACCTCGAGTTCCACAATAAAAAGTCCATAGGCTGAGCAGGAACTTGCGGACGGGGCCAGCGGGAGAGAAACTATTGTGCATATTCAGTGGGCCGCATATCACAAAAGTAAACCCGGAAGCTTAGAAGCTTATTTGCCGTGTGAGCAACTCCGTTGAACTAAACAGGCGCCATTTTGAGATAGGTATCCCGTTATTACTATACATCCATGGAGATTACAGGTCAACAAAACTAACCGAAAACAGACCGTTTACTTGATTTCTAAGAACAAAGAAACCTATAGCCTACTGGTGTCACTACATTTATTTTTATAATTACATAAAATACTAAAACAAACAAACTAGCCAATAAGGGCTAAGCTACAAAAACGTGCGCAAACCTTCGTCGTAATAGCTCTCGAGCGCCCCCCTAACGAACGCGCCAACAAGACTCCTTTAATTTGTAGAACACTGTGCTCCAGAACACCTAAACTGTAGCCAGATACACATTAACGTAACCGCTGCATAAAGCCTCATTTACAACTTTTAGTGGTTTGATGAAAGACGTCGCCATTTTTCACACAGACTTGTAAACTGCCAGCGACAAGCCTTCCTCGCCAAACACTCTCCCAGCAATCTTTCCTCTGTCTGAGCAGCTACTAGTTATAGAGGCACCCACAGACCCTCCAGCCAGCACCGGCATGGCCCCTTGGCTCGCCAGACATTATCCGACGTATTTGCTGAGTCGGAAACGTTAAGGGAACCAACGTGAATGAAAGTGCTCCACAAATAAGCGGAATTACCTTTTAACGGCGCTGTTTCGGCATTCTCCGGTCGCCGCTGTGCCGACGCTTCACAGTAAAATGGCTGCAACAACAGCGGTGTGGATGACAGACCAGGGAAGAGAGGCGGAGGCAGCCGGGGAGAGAGGAGAGGGGGCGGGCTCTGTTAACCCCGCCGAGGGGTGGGGGTGGGGAACGGGCACAAGTGACTGAAAAATATTATTAGGTTCAACCAGAAAAATCCCTTCTGAAACAAAATCCACAGTAAATTCCAAGAGAATCTAAACATGTTTTACGGTATTTCACACCACAGTATTAATTTGAACAGTGACTCTCTCAAGCAAGAAACCGAAGTACGTTATGACGTCACGGCTGGGCGGGGTTTATGCCTATTTTTGTGTTTGTGACTAAAATTCTTCGCTCCAACAACCAACCAGCCATCATGGTGACCTTACATATTATCAGTGGTGGAATGTAGCCTACTTAACTACATTTCCTGAAGTACTGTACTCAACTACATTTATTTGACAGCATAGTTAGGCTACTAGTTACTCTGCCGATTTTGATTGTTAATACACAATCTAAATCAACCAATACATTATGATTATTTTAGGTTAAACTACCCTATATTAGACAATTAAAACCACTTTTAACAGCTGCAACATTAAAGAGATGTGCAAATTAATTAATCGATAATTGTAATCCAGTAATATGTTGATGATGCTGAAATGGGCCATTCTGCATAATGAGTAGCCTACTTTTACTTTTGGTACTTGAAGTATATTTTGATGCAAATACTTTTGTACTGTTTACTTAAGTCAAGTTTTGAGTGTAGGACATTTATTTGTAACAAGAGTATTTCTATGCTTAAGGTATTGCTTAAGTTCTACTTGAATAAAAGATCTGAATATTTCTTCCACCACTACTGATTATAGTTGATACATTGGTATAGCTACAATTATTTTTTGTAGCCTACAGCTAGTATAACAAAGCAATTTTCATTCAGATTATATGTTCCTAAGCATAGGCGTAGATTGTTTTTTTGTTGGGGAGGGGGGGGATTCAGGGGACTCAAAACATGTATATATCCTTCTTACCTCTGTATATATATATATATATATATATATATATATATATATATATATATATATATATATATATATATATATATGTTTCCCAATGATTTCAAACACCCCTGTAGTGGACCATCTTAACATTGCAGCACACGTTTATGGCTTCTGCTGAGGCCCTGTTTACACGAATACGCCCGCGAGTGAAAACGACAAAATATTTGATCAGATGTGCCTTTCGTTTAGACGGCGACGGCATTTTTGGGGCTTAAAAACGCAACAAAAGGGAAACCACCCTCCAGAGTGGAAATCTTAAAAACGCTCCACTGTCCCGGTAAAAACGCACTGTGCAAGTGTGTGTGTGTGTATGTGTGTGTGCTGTGTGTGTGTGTGTGTGTGTGCATTGTTTGGAGCAATAACTCCACCTCCCCGTCTGTCCAGACAAAATTGTCAGCTTTTGTTGTCCGCTTCGTGCTACTAGGGAGAGGAGAGGGAGAGAGGAGGAGGAGGAGAGGGAGACAAGTAGAAGGAAGGTTCTACGCAGGCGTGCGGACTTGGTGGATCGCATTTCACACACTTTTGCGCCACGCTCGTCTAAACGCGGAATAAAAAGTGAGAACGCAACAGCACTTTTGCGTTTTCGCTTCAGATCGTTTCCGTCTAAACATAGCCTTAGTTGCCAGGGGCACGTTCAATCTCAAATAGTGTTCACTGTTTTGCTATGGTTTCCGGGTGCAACGACATATTTGCTCAGAACGTTGTAAACAGCGTCCAATGAGCTTTGAGGTACGTTGTCTCTCAGTTAGTGGGTCTGTCAGAGGTGTTGCTCAATCAAAAGCGACATGTATATAAACTCGTTATAATAAAAAGGCAGTGCACTTGCGAACACAGCAGGGTGTTCAACGCACCACTATTTCATTTTACGGTTTGATTTTTGAACGTGCCCTAGGTCCACGGTTGTAACACATAATTGGGCTACTTTTTAAGTCTTTTCGCAGGATGATTTTTGTCCGCGGGTTGGATAAAGTAGACATATTTTGCATGCAAAAAATATGTATAAATATAAAAAACATCATTTAAATAAAACAATGTATTTGTGTATACGCAAATCCTACCAAACTGACTTCAGATCAGTATCTACACAGATGCCAACACACCCAATCAATAATGTCACCCATGTATATACACACACACACACACATGCAGGCATGTCACACTTGGTCACGCTAGGTCAGGTCAGGAGGCTGCCAACATTGTAAGTGCCAGGTAAGGTGCATAGTTTGTTTCGAGAAGTGGAAGCTCTCGTCAGATTGCTTCTAGTCATGCCTGCCAGTCATCCGCAGACGCTGAACGAAGCTTCAGTGCCTTCAGGAGGCTCAAGACGTGGCTTCAGTCCACAATAGCACAGGGTCAACTGAACCATGTGGCTTTAAGTCATATTCATAAGGCTAAACTTGACCTTGTGGATCGTAAAAAGATCTGTCAGGAATTCATTGCTTTCAGTGTCAGATGCAAAAAGGTCTTTGGATCATTTTACAATGACAAAGACAGTAACTCCAGTAACGGTCTAACAGTACTTTAAACAGTACTTTGCAATTTCACATTGTTATATTGTTCTACTTTCATGTTAGTTTCAAATATTTCCACAGCATATATTGTAGTTACTGTGTGTGCTTATAATTGTACATGAGTGATACAACAGGTAGCCATCGGACTGGTTGGTGGTTAGTTGACTTGGCTGTGTTAGGGCTACATGAGGCCAAATGTGAGCCAGCTTTGCCCCATTTAATTTGCTGGACGAAACGGCAGCCAGCACCAAAACGGGTTCTGGCCCACTGATGGTTGCCAAATCTGGGCCGGATTATGCGTTGTAGACACTGTTCTATCCTGGCTAAGAGATGACTGCCTGGCATAACGGCAGCCAGCACCAAAACAGGTTCTGGCTTGTTGAGGGTTGCCAAATCTGAACAGGCACATTTAAAAAGGTTACTTCAACAAACGAAAGACAAAGAGGGAGGGAAGAGTAAATCATGTCTACATGTGTGTTGACTCAGCAGTGATAACATAAATATTTGAAAGCAATACAGAATACCAGAGAGCCTTACTACATTATATATATATATATATATATATATATATATATATATATATATATATATATATATATATATATATATTAATTGTCACCTACTGCATTCATTGTTTTCCTTTACATAAGTAAAGACATTTTCAACATAAATTAGCGCATAATAATGCAGGAAATGACTTGTTTAATGCAATTCTTTTAGATGAAAATGATGCAGTCTTTCATTTGAAAACAAGAGTTTGGGATGTAAACAATGATTTTCCCAAACATATTATGCTCCTCTAATCTGGTCTGAAAATATTTTTGTATAAAGAATTTTTTCATAATTAATGGTCATATAATAATTAATAATTTTGTAGGTCTAGTTGACAAAAGCAAACTGGTAACATGCTAGTTCCCCAGGAAAATGCTAGCAACAACAATTTCCCACCAATATAGCGGCTAGCTGGCTGGCATCTAATTGGCCACCTCAGGTGCCACCACATTATCTTAAACTTTTTTATCATAGATTTTTTTTATTGTAACATCATCATTTTACAATTCAAATCTGAATACAATACAAGTTGCAAAAAGCAACCTATCCCTCTACCCTCATTCCTTACACTACCCCCATCCCTCCCTTCTTCCTTATTTCCCCAGCTCCTCTCCCCTTTACCAACCACCATGATAATATCTACTGAAGGATATCATTCTTATCTAGTTAGAACATCTTTTAATTTAGATTTCAAATCTGTCCTAATTGAAATTGTATTTGGTAATACATCGTTGACTTGTACTGAAGATAGCTCCAGGTAAGAAATGTCCAAAAAAGTCAGAAGCCAGTGAGTAGGCTACTTGAAATATCATGAGGTTTCCAACGGTGGACTACAATCTTTTTGACTGCAGTCAAGCCTGTTAGCCAGATTTTGCAAGGTTTATTTCCATTAGAGAAAGGTGAGTCATCATTTCAAAGATCTATAGTAGGTTCCATTGGTAGTGGCACCCCTGTTAACTCTGTAAGTGTTCTAAAAACCTTTCCCAAAAATCAAATACTCCTGGATACTCCAAATTGTATCTCTTCCCAATTCAGATATTTCCCTATCCCAAGCTTTAATGCCTTATGTAGGCATATATCTCTGAGAATTAAAATAAATGAATTATATGACAGTAATCATTTAGGAGCATTATGCATCCAGCTCAGAATAGGATGTTCTTTTAAATTGGACCCCCAGGGAACTCCATAGGCTTTCCAGACAGAACTTATTCTAAAGTAAAAGCTTTGATAATAAATGGTTTCCCCCCAGTTAAAGGTGATTATTGTTCCATAATGGAGAAGACACCATACACTCTTAATGTTTAGCAATTTTCCTGCCGCTCTAATTACTTTAAGCATATAAGTTAGATAAACCTATAAGGAGGAAATCCTTTCATCTTACTGGTGCCATTAATTCTTATTCCATATTCTTCCAAGACAAAGTTTTATCTTCATTCACCCAATAGCTGCTACTTGTCAATATAAATGCCCAGTGATAGAGTTTAAAATTAGGGCATGCCCATCCCCCATCTGATGTTTTGTATTAAAGGTCCCATGACATGGTGCTCTTTGGATGCTTTTATATAGACCTTAGTGGTCCCCTAATACTGTATCTCTTTCCCGAAATTCAGCTTTGGTGCAGAACTACAGCCACTAGAGCCAGTCCCACAATGAGCTATCCTTAGTATGGGCCATTTCTGTGTCTGAAGCTATTGAGGAAGAGAGTGGGAGGGGCAAGGTGGAGGGTGGGGGTGTGGCCTTGACCAACTGCCACTTTTCTCGTTTGAAAGCCATGTTGTCTCTCTCTCATGGGTGGGCCAAATTCTCTGGGCGGGCAAAGCAGAGAAAGGGGAGGTAACCTTGCTTGTTATGACCTCATAACAAGCAGATTTCAAAACGACTCATCTGAGCTTTCATTTTCTCAAAGGCAGAGCAGGATACCCAGGGCTCGGTTTACACCTATCACCATTTCTAGCCAGTGGGGGACCATAGACAGGCTGGGGGAACTCATATTAATGTTAAAAAACCTCATAAAGTGAAATTTTCATGCCATGGGACCTTTAAAGAGCTGACCATTTTATACTGGGTCGCCTTCCATTCCGAATACATAATCTTAGTAAAGTATCTTGTTTTTGTCACTACCTATTAGAGGTGCTAGAGGCATCATTGAAGTAACGAAATTTATATATATGTTTTATAATATGTTCATTTTAACGACTGATATACGAACTAGGACATCATATCATTCCATTTAATATCTTCATCTATTTTAGAGTCATTTGTTTTAGCTATAGATGATAAGGAAGTACTTTAAAACCCAATAAAGTACCTTATTTGAAACATTAATCTGGGGAGGGAGGGCAACCTTATTTTTGTCTATATTTACTAGTACCAGTGTTGATTTCAATTCGGTTAATCTTGTATCCTGAAAGATACCCAAATTGCTCCAGTGTTTTCAGGATACAGGAAACAGTTTTCTGAACATCTTTCATACAAATTAATGTGTCATCCGCTTAAAGTGAAATTGAATGTGATGTCCCACCTATTGAAATAGGGGATATCTGACGGGCAGATTCTAATAATTGTGCCAGTGGTTCTAAGGATAAATTTAAAATCAAAGGAGACAAGGGTCCCCCTGTCTCGTTCCACGTTTTATGTCAAATATGTCAGAGAAGCCTTCTCCCACATACTCGGGTTATAGGATTAGCATACAGTGTTTGAATCATATTGATAAATGTATCTCCAAATAAAGCCGGTTTGATGGGGGCTAATTATTTTCCCAACCACTATCTAAAGTCTACTGGCTAAAACCTTGGACAAATTCTTGAGGTCAGCATTAATCAGTGATAATGGCAGATGGTTAGCATATTCTAATGGGTCCTTTTCCAGGCTCAGGAATAACTGTGATCAGAGCTGTATTTAGATCACTGTGTAACACATCAACATCAGTAGCATAATTAATTGTTTCCAACCATATTGGTCCAATGATATCCCAAACTATCACGTAGAGTAGGTATGCCATCTATACCTGGTGTACGGCCCTTATTACATTATCCTAAACTTGATTGTCTATGTGCCCAGTCAGACGTAGAACCTTAGTTTGAACTAACTAAACTTGAGATGCAGCAATATTACAATGGTATGGTGCACTGTGATTAGAAGGTCTATTTATTTATTAGATAAACATTTTAAACATAGGCCTTTAATAATTAAAGTAGATATGAGTAGAGGAGAACATTTTCCTTAAAACTTGGCATTTTCAGCCTGTAACGCTGCTCAGAGGTTCCGGTTAATGTGACTCGCCAACTGGAGTTTAAAGTTAACTCAAAGAAAGCAGAAAGTGAGGGACATCCGGCGGAACAACTGTCGTTGATATAGACTAGCCAGACTGTAAATGAAAAATGATTGGAAGGTGTTTTTTTTTCTCTTTTGATGAAGCTAGGCGAGCAGCTTCCCTTTGCTTCCAGTCTTTGTGCTAAACTGGCTAACACATCTTGGGTTTATAAATATATAACTACATACTATATATTATATGTGTACTAAACACAGAGATGAAACTGATGTATGTTTTCTAATGTGACTCTGTAGAGGAAAAAGAACAGGAGGCTTTACCACCTCATTGTGTAGTCTCGCTTTACCAGACCCTCCTCCAAAGCGTGCTGAAGGAGGTTCTAGCTACTCCACATAGCATTCGTGGATGGGAGGAAAATGTGCTTTGGTTTAATGGCATTTCTTTAAATCAGACTGAATCGTCATGGGCGGCGTTAAACTCCGCACAGAGCAGCTGCAAAATAGTCGTGCCAGAGAAAACTCAGATTGGACAGATAGTCTAGCTAGCTGTCTGTATTTGCCCTGCAGAGATCTGAGGAGCAGTCAACAATAATTTATACAGCAAATCCTGCATCCGGCTGAATTTCCTGCGGCACCAGAGCAATCCCGGAAGTGGAACGTCAAGGATATAGACTACTCATTGTGAGAAACTTTACAAGAAGATAAAGTTGTGCCCAAAACTCCCACTATTTAGGCTTTGTGTGAGGTAACAGGTCTGTAACCTCTAGTATCTGTTGAGTCCGATTAACCCTCAGTTTTTTTTTACTGTAGAGGACACCAAACAGTGTGTGAACAAAGCTACATCCCTTTCAGTCGACAAAAGTCGAAAGTACGACTGAAGGCCCCAGTTTGCTTCCAACTAAGTGGTTGGCTGCTTATCCAACAGCGTCTGAAACAATTTCCGAATCCAACAATCACATCCACTTTGCGCAGTGATCAGCCAAGTGTGTGTGGGTGTGAAAGTAAGCAAGGTTTAAAATTATCTCTCAAGCTCTCTCTTTTCACTGCTAACTCTATTACTTCCATCACTTTTCATGTGAACAAGTGAATGCAACAACAGCAGATACATTTCTTCAAGGAGAGACTGTCTGAAAGTATGCTGTGCTATTCATGATTTTAAGACTAAAGACACACAAAAGACAGAGTTATTGGGAGAAAGGCATCTGCTGCAAGGCAGTGGGATGCAGCCAGGACAAGGCTATGACAGCAGACTTTTAATCCCACTTTGTGGACATACTGAACGGAAGAAAACAAGCTGACTTCCGTAGAACTAGCTGAGACCAGCATAAAGTTTAACCCTACACTTTTGTCAATATACCCTATTTGTTTTCACTGGCGTTCTTCACACAACTATTTGTGTCATTTATCATGTGAACAACCGAGCACAACACGATGACTGCCTTCAAGGAGAGACCAAACGTGAATCATTATCCCCATTTGGTGATTCATTGCATCTCGCCCATCTAGAAGTTAGAAAAAGCTTTGCCTTTATACGTGGTCAGACAACACTTTGTACAAACTACTCTGTTTAAAGCATATTAAGACCTTTAAATAGCTAACCAAGCCCTTAATTTGTGTGTGTATGGTCATACAATGACTCCACCTGCCAATCAGCGTCCAACGACCAACTAGGTGATGAACCCTCACTGATCTGTCCGGCAACCACCAATCAGCCGGTGAGCTCCACGGAAGAAATCGAAACAAGACAGACTGTGTGTATTCCTTGGCGTGTTTCAGGCAAACCAAATCACCCAAAATGTTTAACACTAGAAATATCTCTCTCTGGGCTTTTCAAAATTTTCAAACGTCATGGACAAAGTCAGTGAATGTACATAGTTGTGCTTTCAGTTGAGTAGGCGGTCCTACTCAGCGTGTGCACTCTGAGCTATCAGATCTCAATGCTTTCTCAATGCGTCTTGCTGGGGGAGTCACACTTGTACTTAGAGCTGTCTACTTATTAACGGATCACCCAAGACCCTGTTAATGCCAGGTCTGAACAGGGCCAGCCAGTGTGGAGTTTCCTGCGGGACATCACTAAACACAGGGAACAATCCCCTCACAATGTGGAGACACATCAACTGGCTGATGGCCTGTATGTTTTTTTACTACAGGTGCGATAAGTCCACTTTCACACCCCTCACCCACCCAAACGCCAAATAACCACCTACTCCCCCTGCTACCCCCTCACCCCTCCCGAACGACCCCCTACCTGCACTCAGGATGTGTCAGCTCTTCCAGAGGCAGATGATCAGGAAGGCCCCCAGCCCAGACGGCGTGTCTCCCTCCTGCCTAAAAGTCTGTGCTAACCAGCTGTCCCCGATCTTCACACAGATGTTTAACAGATCACTGGGGCTGTGTAAAGTCCCCTCCTCCAAAAGCATCATAGTCAACATGGGACAGCAATACATCCTGCAACACTTTGCAAACATCCTGTCCACCTGTCAGCGTATCACACACTAAAGGCAGTAGGTGAGTCTAGGGAAAATCACAATAATATATATAAGGGTGAGGCTATTTGCACCCCTGGTACAATTAGCAGTGTATGCTATTCGTACCCTGGTGCAATTAGAAGTGCTATTCTTACCCTGGTGCAATTAGAAATGAATGCTATTCGTACCCTGGTGAAATTAGAAATGAATGCTATTCGTACCCTGCTGGTGCACACAGCAATGTGTTCTATTAATACCCTATCTGGTACAAATATCAATGTACCTTGGCATATATTTACACACAGTTATCCATACTACTCATGTATTACACCTTTTTGGAATATTATCGCCCTGACATTCTAACCATAACCAACCCAACCAGAGCAGGCATATTCATGAGTCTTCCCCTACCACCCTGCAAAAAAAATGTTGCGTTAAATGTTGTTAGTTCGAACCAAACCAAAAACTAATTTGCGGGCCCCGACTTGCGCAATTGCATGCTAATTATCTAATCCAAAATGAAAAAACTACTCGACCTCCGGACTACCAGACCAAAGTTCAGTGTTCTAACCACTCACCTAACAGTTCTTACAGAATTTTGTTTAACTGTTTACCACTTGGTGTCTTCAAGCCGCGGTTGCTAGGTAACCATACTGTATACAAAAAATAGGTACAAACCTATGGTACTAACTAACAAACTAACGGTTATATGCTTTCACTGAAAACAGAAAGCGCAACTGTAGTATCCATTTTCCGCTAGAAATTCAATTGTTATAAACTTTAGAGACAAAACTTTCCTAATATGCCAGTTTCTGCGGTCATGGAAGATGAACTTCCGCCATGATTTCGGTGTACGCGAGCAACGATTTTTTGTTGTTACGTCACAGGGTGTGAATAGCTCAGCTGTGTGGCCGAGGCTATTCGTACCGGGGGTGCAAATAGACACTCCGTATATATAATTAAAGCCGCAAGCAGCGTTGGACGGGCCCTCGCTCCTCTGCGCGCGTCGGGGTTAGTGGCGGACGGCGCTCCTTGCGACCGTGCATTTGCGCGGCACTCAGACACTGCAAATCATCACCAATGAAAATGAAACTCCCTGCTGAGTTCATTGATACCTCACACAAGACTCTACAACATACAGTTTATTAGCTTAGGGGGCGGGCCGAACCATGACCGAGGAAAACTCGGTTGAGTTCAATGATACCTCACAGAATAGTGTACAAGAAATGGGTGATTAGTTATTAAAGGGGGCATGGCTTAAGCATAGGTGGCGGGGTAAAACATCACCAATTAAAAAGGAACTCTTTGCTGAGTTCAAGGATACCTCACACAAGACTCTACCTTAAACGGTTCAAATGCTATGAAAGGGGGCGTGGCCTGAGTAAGTGGTTGTGGTTAAAGTATTCGCCTTATTTTCGAACGCGGAAGTAAATATGGGTCTAACTTCCGGTTTTTGTGCGGGACTTCCGTTTCATCGCTTCCCTGGGCAACACTAACACAAAACATTAGCTTAACTAAATTGGTAAACTATGTCGTGGGAACATTTCCAAAAATCGCTTAATAATCCAAATGGCAAGTCAGTGCCACACCCTCAAACTATTCATGAGTGGGAGGATGACATGAAGAAGTGGCCTCAGATCACGTACGAGGACATATTTAATTATTTTGTGTTGTTACTTGGTGCGGATGGGTCTACAATGCGCAATTATAAAAGTACAGAGGCGTATCAGTACCTTCACAGTGGAAAAGTTGGGAAGGTGTTAATCAATAACAACATAATCGATGACCTGGTATTTATGAAGGCTGATGTTCAACCAAGCCAAAGCAAGTCTGACGTTCACTCTGCATGGATCCTTACTACATCCACCGGCACTGTTGAGACGGCCGGCTGCTCCTGTGTCGCGGGACAGGGGAAGTCCTGCAGTCACGCAGCGGCGATCTTATGGAAGGTAGGTTAATGAATTGCCTGTTCAGTTGTCTGTTTTATATACAGTCTATGGTTCAGTGTCAAAATATACTTACGTTAGCTGTTGCCTCGTTGTGATTATGTGATTGTCAGTTTATTTTACATAGATAACAGTGCTAAATGTTTGGGATTTAACTAACGTTACAATTTGATATCAAAACGTTAACTGAACTGTTGCCTACCTCATAATGTTTAGGCTTTAAGTTTGTCACAACATTGTACCAATCTGATGTGTACTCACCGAGCTCTGGATGCAAGTTTTTCACATTAAAATAAGATAGATTTTAGATTAGATTAAGCTAGATTTACATTGAAGCTTCGTTTATTTCTATTTGATACCCAGACAATACAAATAAGTGCTAAAGAGCTTATGAAAACATTGGCTTCTAAAGCATTTGTTAAATAAATTTTAGTATATGACTAACGTTTTTTATTTTTTTTATAACAGATCGCGCACCTTTTCCAGATAAGTAAAAGTCTAATCTCTTGTTCATTGATGCTCCTTGGGTTAAGGTAAGGTCATTCAAGTTTGGGTAAATGTAATATTCTGTCAGCACACCACTTTTTGGTGAACCACCTCTTCTGTGTAGGTAAGTAAGTTTATATTTTCACCAATTCTAATTCATACCAGTCTAATCTCGAATGGCAATTTGTTTAAGTACATCATCCAGGTAAGTTGAAAAAATATGGACAGTTTATAGCTGTACATATTTTCTATATAAGTATTGTGACACCAAGGACTGTAATACATTAAAAATATGCAACTGTTCTATTTAAACTTTGTTAAAGGTGCAGTTTGCAGTGTCCAAAGGTCTGACTGGATTGTCCTGCACAGATGAGCAGCGCCACTGGAACTCAGGGACACGCCGTAAGGAATGTAGATCCTCATGTGCTCCTCCATTGTGTCTATCCAGTAGGAGAGGATCCTGCTCACTAACCCCTGGGACACAGCAAAGCGTTCTGCAAGATCACCCTGGAGTAGATTCAACTTAAGTTTCATCATGGTCATCAATATTTGATCCATTACGTGCATCTTAAAGTTTGCTTTATAGAACTGTTCCAGATATTTAACATGATCAAAAAATGCACTGAGAGAAAGGCCTGTGTACAACACACAACTAGTGTCATTCTTCAGGATGGCATGGGCAAGGGGTTCTTCTCCACCACATTGTGTTTCTCTGTCGCATACATGATTCTTCTTTTGTCCTAATATGTAGGTGTGATCCATCAGGGCCTGAACCTCCCACTGAGTGTCAGCATCTTTATGCGTAGGTGACTCTGACTGTGGAACGGCCGGGTCAGCTTCCTCAACACAGTGGCTGTCATCTGCCAAACACAAGACCACATAAGCCCACAACCAGTTTAGCAAACAACATAAAGCATACCTAGAGTACTTACAACTATGTTAACTTGAAGCTAATAGAGCAACACCTGTATTAGTGCTCATTCAAATAATCATATTGCATTACATTGCTTCCAATTTTTACAAATGCCCTGGGCTAGCAGGGTTGAGAAAAATCCAGATGTATCAATAAATATACAGAGCGAAGAAACTTAAAAGACAGTTGGCTTTATGTGAGAGCATAGAGGTGAAACTCGAAATATAAGAATATGGTGCAAAAGTTCATTTATTTCAGTAATTAAACTTAAAAGGTGAAACTAATATGTTATATAATGCATGTAATGAGTCTATATAATATATTAGTATATATTAGTTTCACCTTTAAGTTTAATTACTGAAATAAATGAACTTTTGCAGCATATTCTATAATTAAACATCCGTTAACTTACCTGTGTCTGCTAACCTCCTGACACGTCTCCTTGGAGTTTTTATTGGGACTTCGTAGCCCAGCCACTTTTCTGGTATCGGGTGGTCTTCTGTAGGTCTTGTGTTCACGAAATGAAAAGAACAAACATACGGTCGCTTCGGTGGTTTCTTCAAATTTAAAGCTTTTAACCACAGGCGAAGGGATTCCTCATTCTTCGGCGGCGGGTAAAGGTCGTAGGGCGCGTCACATCCACATTCAGCTCTCGTTCGCGTTCGGTGATTTAAACACTCTTGCTCCAAGTAAAGTTTTCTTTTGTACCAGTTATTATGACACCCTCTAACTGCACAAACAATCCCGGTCTTCCTCGAAGCCATAACGATTTGTTATGATAACTTAGTTGTTACGAAGGATTAACCGCTACGGTGAAAAGTAAGTTTAGCTGGTTTAGCTAGCCAGTGACCGGAAGTGCTTGACCGGAAGTCTCGCACAAAAATCCGTCATCTGGCTGCGTCCGTATTTCCGTTAAAAATAAGGTGAATAGGGGGTGGCTCATTGACATATATAAAATGGTTGGTCCGTTGCTCTGGACGGAGACCAGTGAAGGATATTAGAAGCTCTTTTCCGGTGATGGCTGAGTGTTACTGAGCAGCCTCCAACTGAGAGAGACAAAGCAAAAGTGACGTGAGCAACGTTTCTGAAAGTTGTAAGTCTTCTGGTAGCTGTGCAAAGAGAAATCTCAATCATTCCCAATCTTGCAGAGACGGAGAGCGTAGGTATATGTAAGGAGATAGCACAGGCTAATTATTGCTAACTAACATGCTAGTTAACATTAGTAATTAATCTTAAACAGCTAATGTAAATCCAAACTGCCTGCGAGCTTCTCCTGTACTATACGGTAATTCCTCTACTATGCGACAGTAAGTTGCGTGGTTATGACACAATCGTTAGCCTATTTTTACAAAAACGTCTGCTACGGAGCCATAACGTGAGGTACGAGGTAATGGAGCCTTTTATACATTGTCGCGTTTCTTTAGAAATAAACAATGGACAAATAGAGTCTTTAAACGCTTCAGATGTAAAGTTATTCGCTGTCAAAGTGATGTCAAAATGAATGGCAGTAAATGGAATGCTAACGGGAGGTGATCGCTTTGTAGCATCAAAATGGCGGCATAGGAGGTTTGAGTTCTGAAGCGAAGCTTACACCCTTTGGGGTGGCTCAGTATCACATGTAGACCACACATTATAAGTTTCATGTAAATCGGATGTCATATAAGGCGCATTTCCTGTTGCCAGCAGGAGGCGCTATGACCAAA
>CM046790.1:29683183-29740683 GCA_025617405.1 Perca schrenkii
TGTAATGTTCAACTGTAATGTCTGTAATGTCTAACTGTAATGTGTGTAATGTTTAACTGTAATGTCTGTAATGTCTAACTGTAATGTCCAACTGTAATGTGTGTAATGTTTAACTGTAATGTCTGTAATGTCTAAATGTAATATCTAACTGTAATGTCTGTAATGTCTAACTGTAATTTCTGTAATGTGCAACTGTAATGTATGTAATGTCTAACTGTAATGTCGGTAATGTCTAACTGTAATGTCTGTAATGTCTAACTGTAATGTCCAACTGTAATGTCTATATTGTCAATCTGTAATGTCCAACTGTTCTCTTTCTGCTCTCAACGAAGGCGGTCGCATTTCTCTCCCTCTCCCTACCAGGCCTACCCTGCTTGCTATCTTGTCTCGTGTTGTCTGCTGTTACTTGTACTTATAGAGTCTCTCTCTCTGCACTGCTCCTAAACTACGAATTATGGATTTGATCAACTGGTCTCTCAGTGCAATTGACACCATCTTCTCGACGAGAAGCTCGGGTTCGGGGGAACCTGACTGCCCTGCCGAACGTTCGCAGCTGGCTACACGATGGATGCATGGGAGAGGTGGCGGGTCGTGTGTCTGGCGGTTCTTTCCGTGGAGGACATTGAAGATATCTACCTATTCGGAACTATGATAACAGGTCTTTTGCTGATTGGCTCAGGCATTGCCCTGGTTTATCGAGAAATTAAAGTGAAGACGGGAACAGAGCAAAATGCCAGGCTGCCCGTCATGGTTGAAGCTGTGGGCAGAGCTGTCGGAACTCAAATTGTGACTCTGAACTCCATGAGCCACAAATTGGATACTGTGATTATCATGGGCCCAAAACTGGATACCATCTTGGGGAGACAGTCAGCTCTGGACAAGTTGGACAAGTTGGACGAGATCTTGGGGAAACTCACGGCTTTGGCAAGGAAATTTGATCGTTACGGAGACCAGAGGGGACATTTCAGAGAACTCGGGAGTGACTAATCTGCCGGCTCGCCCCCAAGACAAAACAAATTCCAACCTTATCTTTTCGGCTCCCGAACAGCGCTGGCCTTGGCCAAGGCCGGTGTTGGATACTCACTCCCCTCGGAGCTCTACAGCGAGTCACACTCTTCATTTCCCTACCCGACTCCCACTGACACCTGTTGATTGTTGACTCGTACTGGGTCCTGTTTCAAGGCTGACTCCATGGCAACTGGCTGTGTATCGCAATGACAATCGTGCGGACTGAGTAAACCTGATTACGGGGGCCAGACGTAGCTTGACTAATCAGGCCTACACATACACGAACTTTGACATACATACAGATTTGCAACTACACCCCACCCCCCTACCCAGCGCCTTCACCGCTTCTTCCCCCAGTCAGGCGGGCAGGTCTGGGCCAGCGCCTTTGTTTGGCTGCAGGACCAGATGTCTGTTTGCCTGTCCTGGACTACCTCTACTCCATCACCCCCATCCCAATGCACCCAAGATCCCACCCCTACTGCGTGTCCTGTTATAATGTTATGTTGTGTTATGTGCAGCAGTGCAAATGTACTGTTATGTGGTGTTATGTGCAGCAGTGCAAATGTACTGACTGTGTGCTTATGTGCTGAGGTGTTTTTTTCCTGTTCCCACACTGTTCTTATTTTATGAGGATAGTCTGAAAACGGCTTTTTTTATTCCCTCTCCTCTCCCAATGTCATGCTGTATCTGTTGCGAGGGTTAGGAGAGAGTTGTGATGGCGCCGCATATGGCGACTCGGTGTGTTTGTGTATGTTGCTTTAATGATTTTGATGCGATGTGCACTTACGATACCAAGACACATCCCTCGTGTGTGTAAACATACTTGGCAATAAAGCTTTTCTGATTCTGATTCTGATTCTGAATATTTTAATGTCCAACTGTAATGTCTGTAATGTCCAACTGTAATGTATGTAATGTCCAACTGTAATGTCTGTAATGTCCAACTGTAATGTCCAACTGTAATGCCTGTAATGTCCAACTGTAATGTCCAACTGTAATGTCTGTAATGTCCAACTGTAATGTCTGTAATGTCTAACTGTAACGTCTAACTGTAATGTCTGTAATTTCTAACTGTAATACCTGCAATGTCTATCTGTAATGTCTGTAATGTCTAACTGTAATGTCCAACTGTAATGTCCAACTGTAATGTCTGTAATGTCTAACTGTAATGTCTGTAATGTCTAACTGTAATGCCTGTAATGTCTAACTGTAATGTCCAACTGTAATGTCTGTAATGTCTAACTGTAATGTCTGTAATGTCGAACTGAAATGTCTGTAATGTCTAACTGTAATGTCTATGTTGTCTAACTGAAATGTCTGTAATGTCTATAATGTCTAACTGTAATGTTTAACTGTAATTTTCAACTGTAATGCCTGTAATGTCTATCTGTAATGTCTGTAATGTCTAACTGTAATGTCCAACTGTAATGTCTGTAATGTCTAACTGTAATGTTTGTAATGTCTAACTGTAATGTCCAACTGTAATGTCTGTAATGTCTAACTGTAATGTCTGTAATGTCTAACTGTAATTTCTATAATGTCCAACTGTAATGTCTGTAATGTCTAACTAATGTCTGTAATGTCTGTAATGTCTAACTGTAATGTCCAACTGTAATTCCAACTGTAATGTCTAACTGTAATGTCTAACTGTAATGTCCAACTGTAATGTCTGTAATGTCTAACTGTAATGTCCAACTGTAATGTCTGTAATTTCTAACTAATGTTTGTAATGTCTGTAATGTCTAACTGTAATGTCCAACTGTAATGTCTAACTGTAATGTCTAACTGTAATGTCTGTAATGTCTAACTGTAATGTCTGTAATGTCTAACTGTAATGTCTGTAATGTCTAACTGTAATGTCTGTAATGTCTAACTGTAATGTCTGTAATGTCTAACTGTAATGTCTGTAATGTCTAACTGTAATGTCTGTAATGTCTATCTGTCATGTCTATGTATAATGTAATGTCTGTAATGTATATGTGTAATGTCTGTAATGTCTAACGGTAATGTCTGTAATGTCTAACTGTAATGTCTGTAATGTCTATCTGTCATGTCTAACTGTAATGTAATGTCTGTAATGTCTAACTGTAATATCTGTAATGTCTAACGGTAATGTCTGTAATGTCTAACTGAAACGTCTGTAATGTCTGTAATGTCTAACTGTAATGTCTGCAGTGTCTAACTGTAATGTCTAACTGTAATGTCTATGTATAATGTAATGTCTGTATGTCTGTCATGTCTATGTGTCATGTCTAACTTTAATGTCTGTAATGTCTATCTGTAATGTCTATGTGTAATGTCTAACTGTAATGTCTGTAATGTCTAACTGTAATGTCTAACTGTCAGGTCTATGCGTAATGTCTAACTATAATGTCTAACTGTAAAGTCTGTAATGTCTAACTGTAACGTCTGTAATGTCTGTAATGTCTGTGTAATGTCTGTGTAATGTAATGTCTGTAATGTCTATGTGTAATGTCTAACTTTAATGTCTGTAATGTCTAACTGTAAGGTCTTTAATGTCTATCATGTCTATGTGTAATGCAATGTCTGTAATGTCTAAGTGTAATGTCTAACTGTAACGTAATGTCTAACTGTAATGTCTGTAATGTCTAACTGTAATGTCTGTAATGTCTAACTGTAATGCCTGTAATTTCTAACTGTAATATCTGTAATGTCTAACTGTAATGTCCAACTGTAATGTCTGTAATGTCTACCTGTAATGTCCAACTGTAATGTATGTAATGTCTAAATGTAATGTATGTAATGTCTAACTGTAATGTCTGTAATGTCTAAATGTAATGTATGTAATGTCTAACTGTAATGCCTGTAATGTCGAACTGTAATGTATGTAATGTCTAACTGTAATGTCTGTAATGTCTACCTGTAATGTCCAACTGTAATGTATGTAATGTCTAACTGTAATGTCTGTAATGTCTAAATGTAATGTATGTAATGTCTAACTGTAATGCCTGTAATGTCGAACTGTAATGTCTGTAATGTCTAACTGTAATGCCTGTAATGTCGAACTGTAATGTCTGTAATGTCTAACTGTAATGTCTGTAATTTCTACCTGTAATGTCCAACTGTAATGTATGTAATGTCTAACTGTAATGTATGTAATGTCTAACTGTAATGCCTGTAATGTCGAACTGTAATGTCTGTAATGTCTAACTGTAATGTCTGTAATGTCTAACTGTAATGCCTGTAATGTCCAACTGTAACGTCTGTAATGTCTAACTGTAAGGTCTGTAATGTCCAACTGTAATGTATGTAATGTCTAACTGTAATGCCTGTAATGTCTAACTGTAATGTCTGTAATGTCTAACTGTAATGTCTGTGTGATGTCTACCTGTAATGTATGTAATGTCTAACTGTAATGTCTATGTGTAATGTCTACCTGTAAGGTCTGTAATGTCTAACTGTAATGTCCGTAATGTCTAACTTTAATGTCTGTAATGTCTAACTGTAATGTCTTTACTGTCTGTGTAATGTAATGTCTGTTACGTCTATGTTTAATATCTAACTTTAATGTCTGTAATGTCTATCATGTCTATGTGTAATTAATGTCTGTAATGTCTAAGTGTAATGCCTAACTGTAACGTAATGTCTAACTGTAATGTCTGTAATGTCTTAATGTAATGCCTGTAATGTCTAACTGTAATATCTGTAATGTCTAACTGTAATGTCCAACTGTAATGTATGTAATTTCTAACTTTAATGTCTGTAATGTCTAACTGTAATTTCTATAATGTCCAACTGTAATGTCTGTAATGTCTAACTAATGTCTGTAATGTCTGTAATGTCTAACTGTAATGTCCAACTGTAATGTCCAACTGTAATGTCTAACTGTAATGTCTAACTGTAATGTCCAACTGTAATGTCTGTAATGTCTAATTGTAATGTCTGTAATGTCTAACTGTAATGTCCAACTGTAATGTCTGTAATGTCTAATTGTAATGTCTGTAATGTCTACCTGTAATGTCCAACTGTAATGTCTGTAATGTCTAACTGTAATGTCCACCTGTAATGTCTGTAATGTCTAACTAATATCTGTAATGTCTGTAATGTCCAACTGTAATGTCTTTAATGTCTAACTACTGTATGTAATGTCTAACTAATGTCCAACTGTAATGTCTGTAATGTTTAACTGTAATGTATGTAATGTCTAACTGTAATGCCTGTAATGTCTAACTGTAATGTCTGTAATGTCCAACTGTAATGTCTGTAATGTCGAACTGTAATGTCTGTAATGTGTAAATGTAATGTCGAACTGTAATGTCTGTAATGTCCAACTGTAATGTCTAACTGTAATGTCCGTAATGTCTAACTGTAATGTCCAACTGTAATGTCTGTAATGTCTAACTGTAATGTCTGTAATGTCTAACTGTAATGTCCAACTGTAATGTCTGTAATGTCTAACTGTAATGTCCACCTGTAATGTCTGTAATGTCTAACTAATGTCTGTAATGTCCAACTGTAATGTCCAACTGTAATGTCTGTAATGTCTAACTGTAATGTCCACCTGTAATGTCTGTAATGTCCAACTGTAATGTATAACTGTAATGTCTAACTGTAATGTTTGTAATGTCTAACTGTAATGTCCAACTGTAATGTCTGTAATGTCTAATTGTAATGTCTGTAATGTCTACCTGTAATGTCCAACTGTAATGTCTGTAATGTCTAACTGTAATGTCCACCTGTAATGTCTGTAATGTCTAACTAATGTCTGTAATGTCTGTAATGTCCAACTGTAATGTCTTTAATGTCTAACTACTGCATGTAATGTCTAACTAATGTCCAACTGTAATGTCTGTAATGTTTAACTGTAATGTCTGTAATGTCTAACTGTAATGCCTGTAATGTCTAACTGTAATGTCTGTAATGTCCAACTGTAATGTCTGTAATGTCGAACTGTAATGTCTAACTGTAATGTCAAACTGTAATGTCAAACTGTAATGTCCAACTGTAATGTCTAACTGTAATGTCCGTAATGTCTAACTGTAATGTCTTTAATGTCTAACTGTAATGTCTGTAATGTCTAACTGTAATGTCCAACTGTAATGTCTGTAATGACTGTAATGTCTAACTGTAATGCCTTTAATGTCTAACTGTAATGTCTGTAATGTATAACTGTAATGTCCAACTGTAATGTCTAACTGTAATGTTCGTAACGTCTAACTGTAATGTCTGTAATGTCTAACTGTAAGGTATTTAATGTCTGTAATGTCTGTGTAATGTAATTTCTATCATGTCTATGTGTAATGTAATGTCTGTAATGTCTAAGTTTAATGCCTAACTGTAACGTAATGTCTAACTGTAATATCTGTAATGTCTAACTGTAATATCCAACTGTAATGTATGTAATTTCTAACTGTAATGTCTGTAATGTCTAAATGTAATGTATGTAATGTCTAACTGTAATGCCTGTAATGTCTAACTGTAATGTCTGTAATGTCTAACTGTAATATCTTTAATGTCTGTCATGTATGTGTAATGTAATGTCTGTAATGTCTATGTGTAATGTCTAACTGTAATGTCTGTAATGTCTAACTGTCATGTCTATGTGTAATGTAATGTCTGTAATGTCTAAGTGTAATGCCTAACTGTAACGTAATGTCTAACTGTAATGCCTGTAATGTCTAACTGTAATGTCTGTAATGTCCAACTGTAATGTCCAACTGTAATGTCCAACTGTAATGTCTAACTGTAATGTCTAACTGTAATGCCTGTAATGTCTAACTGTAATGTCTGTAATGTCTAATTGTAATGTCCAACTGTAATGTCTAACTGTAATGTCTAACTGTAATGTCTAACTGTAATGTCTGTAATGTCTAACTGTAATGCCTGTAATGTCCAACTGTAATGTCTGTAATGTCTAACTTTAATGTCTAACTGTAATGCCTGTAATGTCTAACTGTAATGTCTGTAATGTCTAACTGTAATGTCCAACTGTAATGTCTGTAATGTCTAACTAATGTCTGTAATGTCTAATGTCTAACTGTAATGTCTAACTGTAATGTACAACTGTTATGTCTGTAATGTCTAACTGTAATGTCTGTAATGTCTAACTGTAATGTCTGTAATGTCTAATTGTAGTGTCTGTAATGTCTAGCTGTAATGTCTATGTGTAATGTCTAACTGTAATGTCTAACTGTCACGTCTATGTGTAATGTCTAACTGTAATGTCTGTAATGTGTAACTGTAATGTCTGTAATGTGTAAATGTAATGTCTGTAATGTCTAACTGGCGGCGCTAATCTGTATTGTTGCCAAAAAATGAAAACCGGCAGCTGATTGTACGAACGCGTCACGTGGGTCTGGTTACCTCCGCAAATTCAAAGACAGACATGTCGGCTTGTTCAGAATACAATCTCATATCATACTGAAATAGTTCACCGAAACGTGTTTCTGAAAACATTTTAGAGGGGGAAATAGGCCGTGCAGTTGCTGAATCTGTCTTCATTTCAGATCGATAAGGTCAGTTTAAAAGATTTTCGTCAGATTTTGAGAGACTCTTGTCAGGCTCATTCTGCGCCCGTTTCTGGGTTAGCACTCTACCAATCAGATGGGTCATTTGAGTCCGACAGTGCCTACGTTCCAATTCAACATGTCAAATCGGCCAAAATGAAGGCCGACGGCCCCTCGGACGGACTACGGCACGGAACACACGGAATAGACTCGAGTCACTGACCTCGCCAGACTGTCCAACGGCCGATTATCGGCTTTGTGTGTCTCGGGCTTTAGGAAAGCTCATTGTGAGACTGGCTCTAGTGGCTTTAATTCTGCACCAAAGCTGAATTTCGGGCAAGAGACTTCAGATACACTATTAGGGGACCACTAAAAAGCTAAAGCCGTGCATGGAGATGAGGTGCTCTGTTTTTCTGTGCTGGTCGGCGTTCATCTTCTTCTCCAGCATTTAGCGGCAGACTAGAACACGTGTAGGCGTATACTGCCCCCCGTCAGGTCCGGAAGAGGCGCAGCACAGATGCTAACACTGGCATCGGTGCTAACAGCGCTTCGCTATCTCTCTTTCTCTCTTACTCAATCTCTCTCTCTCTCTCTCTCTGTGTTTTGTTTTTCAGTGCCAATGTTTCCTTTTTTTCAATGCCAACATACATACATGAACACCTCTGCACAAATTGGTCCAAACCTGATGCATTTAAGTTAACTCTGATAAGTTAGTCTGTATGTTCTTAACACAACGCAGTCAATCTTGGAGACCCAACTATTCAAATAATATTATCAGCAAGCATGTAAAGAGCCTAGCTAGTCAGGATATCTATAAATTAACATTATATTACAGCATATACAGTAGGGCTGCACGATTATGGCCAAAATGATAATCACGATTATTTTGATCAATATTGAGATCACGATTAATTATCACGATTATTTGTTGATTTTAACCAAAACTAATTTTATTGTCACATAGGCTAATTATAACTGCTTTTACATAACCACTATAGTGCCAATTACCTATTTGTGAGGGTGAAATAAAATACAATTTTTCGCCGCGAAGGCTTGAACGGTCTTCTGGAAGACCTCCACCAGACCAGCGGGCGCTTGTTGGTTTGTTATCGGCCTCAGCAGGCGAGGGGGGCGGCTATAGGAAGTAGAAGGATCCGGTCCGGGCTGCTAGCCTGGCTAAGGAAACTACCACACAATTCGCCACTGCAGAGACTCATATTCACCAACGACAGCACACAAAATGGATATATATGCTACAAATACACATGGAACTGCTGCGTGATGATTATTACCGGAGCCTGGCTGAACACTCTCACTCATCCCAGACGGCAGCTAGCAGCTAAGAGGGTAGGTGAATTTAAACAATGGCTACGTTGCTAAATGCATCTTGTTGTCACGTAAGGGCCCTGTTCATGTTGCACAGACATTTTAATTGCATTTTGTGTCTGTTAAGAGGCACAAAGGCACTCTTTATCTTATGCCCCCATAACTGTCGTTAGCTGAGTGGGAGCTCTCGGCATTAGCTGCAGCAGCTCCGTGTTGCTAGCACCGATTCAGCTCGTTTTTTTTGCTATCGGCAGTACTCATATACATATAGCAATCAAGATTAACGGAAAAATTGCCCGGAGTTCTCCTTTAATGGCGCATGTGGTGCCCGGTATCTACCGGACAAAATAGCAACGCGGATTTCGGTGGCTCATAACCCTGCCACTTGCATGTCTGCGTTGCACTCTGATGCTCCGAAACCCACGTTAGAGGCAACATAAACATCGCTGCATGTCACGCTAGTAAACACTAATAACACGTTACACAGCAGGTAACGTTAGCCTACCGTTAGCTACAGTAGTAACTGGATTAAACACGGCTAAAATGCTGACAGCTAAAAAGTGTAAAAGTGTGACTGTATTGGATTCCAACAGCGAGACGTCCAACAGTCTGCTGCAAAAGCTATGAGCTAAAAGACTCAAACTAGCACTGGTCGCGGACAAGCTGTCTGAAAAACAAAACGGACGAGACAAAATGTTGCGTTTACTGGTAAACTGGTAAACAGAATGACGCATTTTAAATATCGCTCAATCACGCAAATTTGATTGTGGGAAGCCAAAATTGTGATCGTGATTAAAATTTGATTAATTGTGCAGCCCTAATATACAGTATACAGTATTATTTGATAATTAATCTAAGTGTCAGCTACCACCACAAGTGGAATTTAATTCTGTGGGAAACACTTTTTAATAGAAAAAAAGTGTTGTGAAAGTTTCTGAGTTGTGTGAATCACATGTAGTGAATGAATAAGGAAAATGCAGAGGCAGAAGCAGACAAGAGGGTCTGAAGAGAAATAATAATGCACATAATCATGTTTTATGTTCAGACGTGTTCCCACTGACCTTGGTGGTGATGGTGAGCTGGGTGATGATGACTGCGACAGGGTTGGAGTACTTGGACAGCTTCCTGGTGCTGGACAGCTCCACCACCTCCTCGTAAGTGTCAGTGGGGTAGGGCAGCAGGGGTTTGGGGTCTCCCAGGCACTGGATCAGGGGCTCGATCTGATAGAAGTCAGCCTCCTTCCTGAGCAACTCTGTCTCCTTGAAGTCGCACGGCAGCGTCAGCTCTGACGTCCTGAGGAAGTTGAGGATGTAGCTGAAACAGCAGAAACAGAGACAAGATCAGTCCAGACTGCTGAGCTGGTGATACTGCAAGACTCTGCTTTCAGTTAAAGTCAGGACGGGAGGGTAGAGAGCTGCTGTACGACCCACAGGGTCTAGTTGAGCCCAGGTCATCCTCGCATTGCCAGACCTATCTTCACAGCGCGGCAGAGGAATGTTTGGCAACAGGAGCATACACTCCTGGATAGGAGGAAAAAAAAACGCTCCGGGTTGTTTGCATTTCTTCAAACCAATCCCAATCGTCTTGGGCAGCGCAAAGCTCCGGACGCAGTGAGCGTGGCTCTTCAAAATAGCCTCGGGAAGGAACTTGTTTCAGTGGAACATTTGCACCACATACAATATTAAATAAAAATAACTTCACACAATACAGTAACATGAGCTCTTTAAATTAGCTGGATACATGGTTAACGTCATTAGCTCTTACCAGTGTATCGCCGTGTGTATTTTGTCCACAGCAAATCCCGGTCAATCGGTCCTAAATCGTCCCAGTTAGAGAGTAAATGCCGTAAACCTATTTTTTTTTTTTCATCTTTACAATCATTCCCCGAAGGAACCAAGCAGGCCTGACTTGTTGCACAATACAAAAGTTCCTTAAAACTTGCCGTTGATGTTGCTCGATGCGACCGGAGTTTAAAGTTAACATAAAGAAAGCAGAAGGCGAGGGACAACTTCCGGCAGCGCAGGAACTATCCCATAAATGAACCGTTGATATAGAATTTTTACATGGGGGTCTATGGGGGTTAACTCCGTTTTGGAGCCAGCCTCAAGTGGCCACTCAATGAACTCTGCATTGGCTTAATTTTTCAACCCTGGTGGTTGCTGCTTGCCTATACCACATTGACACACAAACTCATGCGCATAAACACACTCTCACCGAAAAAGCAGGCCGTCACGGTCGATGAAGTAGTTTCCGTTTGCGTCCCTGACAGTGGGCAGGTCTCCTCCGAACATGGCTCCCAGCATGGAGTCTGGATAGCGCTGCAGCGTGGACAGAGACGTGCTGTACACACAGCCGCCCACATTCAGAGTCACGGGCTCCCCCATCTGGAGAGAGCAGGAACAGCAGTCAGAGACAACACTGAAGGTCTGTGTCACTACTAAGTACACCAAGAAGGAATTTGAGCTCTTGGCTAGTCTGGAGTCTAAACTCCTGAGAGAAGAAGTGATGACACATCTGAGTCCTTTGTTTGTTTGTTTGTTTAAACCTACCTATGTTTACATCTCAAAAAAGTGTAGCAAATTTTCAAGTAGGCACTATTTTGATAAATCGACCACATATTTGAAATCGAAACTGTTAACGTTGAAACTGAACTAGACGATGACGATACATTGCATTGTTCTAGGGCAGCAGACTGGATATTAGGTTTGGGCGATCTCTAATATTTTCAAATCATCCAATTGTGGTTACTCGAGATCGCCGATAGCCAGATCGCCAGTCTGACAGGCTACATTGAACATGTAATTGGACATATTATGGAAACGCAGAGCGGCTTTTGCTTTCATCTATGAAACTACACCGGCTCGGCTGTCCTGCCTCCTTCTTGGCTGACGTGCTGACTATGGAGGAAATATTTATTCAGAATTCCAATTGAAAGTCCAAAGAGAAATTGAAAGTCCAAAGAGAAAACAAAGCGAGATCAAATTAAAAATATAATTTTTTTTAATTTTCCATTTGGATTTAATATTTGGCTTTTCAATTTCAATTTAACATTGGATTTTCATTTGGATTTAATATTTGGCTTTTCAATTTCCATTTAACATTGGCTTTTCGTTTGGACTTGACACATGTCAATGTAAATGAGGAGGCGCGGCCCAAAGGCTGGTGGGAGGGTCTGAAACGAAAGGGGTGCAGAGGCACCTTATGAGCAGCAGAGGGAGCTGACTGCTGGGGAGCATCTGTCTGCAGCTTCGCCACCAGGCTGGCTTGGCCTCTTGTCTCATATGATAGAAAATTATGATGTAGGCTGAACACAAACGACATTTCATGCAACAACAGTGAAGTTTTCATGTAGTTACTATAATTGATTCTGTGTTAGTGAGGACTAGATTAGGACTAAAAAAAAAGTCTCAGAAGTGAATTTAGTGGGGATGGAAATTGTAAAAAAGCAATCGATTCTATAATCTAGATAGGGAGTTTGCTGTAGCAGCAGCAAACAACTGGAAACTTTTTGCAATTTTCATCTGCTATTCCACCACTAAATTCACTTCTGAGACTGTTTTTATGCGATAAATTAAGAGAGTAGAGTTTGAATATGGGCAGTTTTACAAACGCTGATGGCCAACTGCACACTTTCTCCGATGTTGTCAGAAGCTTCAGTCTGACGGGACAGCCAGCTGGTGGCAGGCCGGGATCGCCTCCCTGCTGGCCGGCCAGTGGTGCTCACAGACACCGCTGTCAGCTGGAAGTCTGAAAAAGTACACGGGCTGTACAAAATGCCATCAATCAGGAGTGATTGTTGTGAGTACATGTTGGAGAATAGCGCGGATACGCACCTCACACCGCGCGCACCACCCGGAGAAAAAACTGAGAGAAAGAAAAAGGAGAGGTCGCAGTTCGGACGATGACTATCCGGTTGAGATTGTGTGTGTGTGTGTGTGTGTGTGTGCGTCCTCGAGATCTGACCACACACAAACACACATAGCAGAGCTACCCACACCCATGTTTCTACTGTTGCTTAATTAAATAAAACATTAAAAGAGAGAAGTTGTCCGAGTCCGTGTTTTAAACAGACACACCTGGGGCGAAGTTGGGAACCAGAATCAGCTTTAAATACAGTCCTAATCTAGTCCTCACTAACACGGGCCCAATTATAGTAACTACATGAAAACTTCACTGTTGTTGCATGAAATGTCGTTTGTGTTTAGCTTACATCATCATTTTCTATCATGTGAGACAAGAGGCCAAGCCAGCCTGGTTGCGAAGCTGCAGACAGATGCTCCCCAGCAGTCAGCTCCCCCTGCTGTTCATAAGGTGCCTCTGCACCCCTTTTGTTTCAGACCCTCCCACCAGCCTTTGGGCCACGCCTCCTCATTTACATTGACATGTGTCAAGTCCAAATGAAAAGCCAATGTTAAATGGAAATTCAAAAGCCAAATATTAAATCCAATGGATTTAATATTATCAATGGAAAATATTATCAATGGAAAATTAAAAAAATATATATTTTTAATTTGATCTTGCTCTGTTTTCTCTTTGGACTTTCAATTTCTCTTTGGACTTTCAAATTTGAATTATGAATAAATATTTCCTCCATAGCTGACATGCTTCGAGGGAAACTCGATCGTTAACGTTAGCTGCTGTATCTTATCCCCGAGTAACATTAATTGGTGCAGGCTGATCTAACATAGCTCCAATCCCCTGGCAGCAGCCGGGAAGCCAGGGAGGCTGGGTGACAGTCTGAAAGAAGCACAGCCCATCAGGTGTGAGATCCATGAAAAAGGACAACTGTTTTTTTTTAATAACATTAAGGATTTTAAAGTCACTCGTGCTGATTAACGGGGCTCAGCGGGTGGACTTACTGCTCCACCAGAATATAAAGAGTAGAGAGCAGATTCTAGATGTTACAGTTCTGATAGGTCAAATCTCTTTAATGTAGGAAAAAACAATCGCAGATCATTCCTCCGATCTTTGATATACGAATTGATCGCCAATCGGCACAAGCCTACTGCAGTGTTTTTCACACAAACACAAATATGTGGCGGTGCGCCATACAATCAACACCCGCCACCACATATTATGTTTCATTTTTAATTTTATTTTTTAAACGCTATTTAAAACACGCAGCGTATTCATTCTGCTGCATTTCCTTTCCCTGCTCTCTTCCGTCTCTCACACACACACACACACACACACACACACACACACACACACACACAAACACACACACCATGGATGTATTAAGAGAACACACACACACACACACACACACACACACACACACACACACACACACACACACACACACACACACACACAGCCCCTCCCCCACCGTGCACACAGTGTCTGTCTCCATGAAAACGAGAGAAGACGGCTGGCGAAATTCACAAGTTCACGAAAGGTTGGTATCTCATGAACACCTTCACACAATCACTCTGAATGAAATGTTGTCAGTGTGTTAATGTTGGAGTCCAGACCCGACTCTTAGCAAACAAGCGATTATTGTGCCTGCTTTAGAAAGTTAACTAGTCGCAAGTTTGCGGTAAAATGCAGTTGGGTTGTCGAGGTCAAAACACTATATAGCAGCTGTGAATCAAATAAACTTATTATAAACAATGTTATGTCATTTTTTTACTCTTACACTGAATGTTTCCTGCTTCAATCCAGATGAGTATTGAAAAGTATTTTCCGCCACTGAAAAAGGCCCGTGTTGAGGATGAGGACCAGCCTGAACCGGAGGTATCAGTCTGAAACAGAGCTGAACAGTCCGACCAGTGGAATTAGTTATTTTGTTAATTTGTGTACAATATTTTCAGGCTTCAACCAGTGAAAGACCAGGTAAGGGAGAGAAAGCGATAGATTCGTTAGGCATTAAAGTAGGAGAGGAGGACAACATCCAACAGCGTGATCCTCCTCAGTTTTTGATACTTGATTGTTATGAAAATAAGTATCTCTCTCCATCCCCCCCACGCAACAAATTGCTTTCTAATCTGTGGGAAACACTGCTACTGGTTATCGCTCATTATATGCCATGATGCGATGGTTTCCTTGTTAAAGTCATAAAATTCAGAGTTTTAGGAACGGACGGAAATCAGTCCTACACACGCTACTGTCCAACTTGTTTTTGTGGACATGTTGTTACGCGTTTTGTATGCACAAAATACAGGACGGAACGGAACGCACTTTACTTTTATTAAAATGGCAGTGCAAAAAGTAATGGGTGAAGTCATAGATGCTATGTCCACTATTTTACACACACACACACACACACACACACACACACACACACACACACACACACACACACACACACACACACACACACACACACACACACACACACACACACACACACACACACACACACACACACACACACACACACCATGTGACCCAGGTCTCCATTTTCCATCTGCAGCTTTGGGCTGCTGGCTGACTGTTGTTTTTCTTCAGGTCAGACTGTTAAGGGGAACATCTCTCTCTTTGTTTCCACCACCACCTGCAACAAGAAGAAAAACAGCTGCTTGTTAGACGGTTGCCAAGGAGATAAACGGCCAGCTGATGCTGTGTTGCCAAGGTCCAGGCATCATCTGGCTGATTAGTCTTGTGTCCCTGATTTTTTCCAAAACTGCCAGCCAGTGATAAACAACATGAGGAGGTGAGGTGTTTGTTTCTTATAGTTACTGGATTCACCTTCTACTCTCTGTGTGTTGGCGGAAACAACTACAATCTTCGAGCTAGCAAGCTACATGCTAAAAATGGCAAGTTTTGAAGAAAATTTGGAACGTGCAACAAGGCAGGCCTGCTTGGTTCTTTATGGGAATGATTGTAAAGATTTACAAAGAATTTGTTTAAAGTTATGGCATTTTCTATCCAACTGGGACACACTGTTACACACAGCTATACAAATTATGTTTAACCATATATCCAGCTAAATGCAAACAATCTATCTCCTATCCTGTAATGTATGTGTGGTAGAGCCAGACCTTACTCCAGTGCTGTGGAGTAAGGTCTGGCAATGCAAGACTAGCGACTAGTAATAAGAACTACCTAAAATGACAAAAATCATCTTTGGGAAAAATATACAGTATTTGATGTGTATTTTTGGCCCACATCGGCACGGTTTTTGACCTACACTGCAGTGAGTCACTAGGGGGCGAACCGCAAGCTAGGGCTTTGACTCCGAAACTTTGTTATTCGAATACCGGTATAATTCAAATATTTAAAAAATAATAATGATAGTCAAACAAATATTAAGCAGCTCTTAATATTCAAACCTGTTATGGGCATTTTTGTAAATGTGTTTGCTTGTTAACGTTTTTAATTCAGATTCCGAGGCTTTTTCACGCATTTCAAAATGTAACTATACGTCGCGGCGACGCACTTCACTCGGCCGTGGCTTGCATTTCCCCCCCGACTCATTTCCTGGTTCTCCTTCTCCATAAACAACGTGAAATCAAGGAGTGGGTTAACTTTTCCTGCTCCAGATGTCTCACCGTGGTCAGAAAGAACAGGGGAGACACTTTGTTCCTCTCGCTAGGACTCTAGAGTCGCTACTTGCTCTGAAGCTACCGGTAATCACCGTCACTCTCACACTCTAACACACACTCCACACACACACACCAGCGACACAGGTATAAACATCAGACCACTTACGTAGGCTACGGTGAAAGCTCCTCCTTCCTGTCGAAAGCATAGTGTTTGTGTTTAATCCAGGGTCTGACTTTTAATAATAATTTTAATAATTGTGTTTTTCTTCTGAAAACATTGTCTGCCTATTGAAATTGACTGATACACTGCCCTCTGGTGGACAGAACATATACAACTTAAGTTTGATAAAAATATAGGTCTTACTGAAGGAATTTAATGGTCAAAATATTATTAATAAATATTAGAATATATTAGAATATTAATATTAATAAACAAACCAACTTCGAATAGGATTTTTGGGCAAAAGTCAAAGCCCTACTGCAAGCTCATCCGTCCTCTCTTCATGTGTGACGGAGAGCGTGGCTCCGATAGACTAGCAGAGGTGCGGTGCAGACGAAGCGAAATTACGTTGCCTCTGCAGTTTGTTTAAGTCACAGTGTGAATTATGGTAACACTTTTCAAAACGTCATGCAGTCAGCGTTCCCCGCAATGTTATATAGCCTAATGGTGAGGCGAAAGCGTTAACGGTGCAGTTAACTACTCTTGCTCTGAGACAGAAAGTCACAACAGTGTTCTCTATTCCCTGGTGACAGACTGACAGGCTGGAGGTGGTAAGGCAAGGCAACTTTATTTCTATAGCACATTTCATCAAGAAGGCATTTCAAAGTGTTTAACATTAAACAATAAACAGCAACTGCAAAGAGATAGAAAATAAAAACAGGCTAAAATAAAATAATATACAAATACAAGAATAAAAGTTACAGTGTAGAGGAACATTTATTTGATTTAATAGGTTGGAGGGAAAGGTTTGGGAGGGGAGAGGGAGGTGTTTTATTTTGTGTGGTGTGTAATGTTCTAAATAAATAAAATGTTCTAAATACAGTGTTTCCTTTAGGATTTTTTTTTAGCAGTGAGGGCAGGTCTGTCCGAACACCCCCCCCCCTCAGTTGTGATTGAACCGTATTTTTTGAGGAACTATAGGGCACTTAACATCTAGAACAGGTGTGCAAAATGAATTAGAATGAACCGACCGCTGTGATGTTTTTGGTGGAGCTGTTGGTTTAATAGTCGACTCGGAAGAAAGCAAACGTTTTGACAATAAACTACATCAACACAACAGTATGTCGAGTTAAACTGGACGGCCCAATAACCTCTGAATAGTTATACTTGTTGTTAAATTGCAATGTGAGCGGCAGCCAACGAGGGGGTGCATTATGTCGGCAGGATCATTTAAAAAGGCAACCGCGACTACATTTTTTGTACAGCCCTATTTCTGATACCGTGATTGGCAGACATTTTGCCATGGTGGGCCGCCACTACAAAATCAACATAGAGGAAACACTGAAAAAAAATTAACCGTTGGGTAATTTTTACCAGTATCGGTAAAAATCTGAACAGTACTCAACCCTAAACTCAACCTTCATTGGGATCTTAACTACTCACCTGTAATGTTTCATCATGACTGCATCTTGTATCTTTATGATGCTATCACAGACAGACAGAAATATAAACAAATCCGCCTTGGTAGTAGGACCCGCTCATAGACTGTAAAAATAATGTCCGAAGCTTCCTGGCCTGAAAAGTGAAGCAATGCATAAGGATCTTAAACATATCTAATTTCCAGCAGGGGGCAACTCCGCTGGTTGTAGAAAAAGTCAGTTACTATACTATAGAAGTGTATGGGAAAATGAAACTACTTCTCACTTGATTTATTACCTCAATAAACATTTCATACAACAACATTAATGAGTTTATGACATCAATTGCTACTTTCAAGTCTTTTTAAATCACCATGATGTTCATTTAGTTAATTATGGTTCCATTAATTTAAAATGACGATATGGCAGGGGATGCTTTAGAGTCGTGGCTACACGCCGACCTGTCAATCAGGACAGAGGCTTAGCATGCTAACCATGGCACTGTATACAATAGCTTTGAAGTTGTTTCTGGGTTTTGTTCGTGTTTTAATCTTAAACGTTGACCCTCTCACTGTGTGTTTTCACTTCATCAGAGTTAATTGCAACATTTGGCCACCTAAAAATGTCTTGTTCAGCATTATGCCAACCAAGCTAGCTAGCTACCGCTAGCGGGAAAGTTTGCAGATTTTCTGTACTGCCGTAACGTTACATGCAGATAAATGGTGGCAGTACCCAGAGGTCCACATTTACCCGCCGATAAATCTCCACTGGATGATCTCTCTGATCATCTCACTGGCTTCCAAAGGTTGGAAAATCTCAAACTTTGAAGTCGGATTTCCGACTCGTTCGGAAAATCGGAGAACCTCACAATACCCCAGCCTCAAAATACAGTTTACACTGTAGTAATATTGAGTTTATTAGCACTTCTGTCTTAATTGTGTCTCACTAAATCAGTCACACAAACTACTGTCCAACATATCTGTTGACATGTTGTTGACATGTTGTTTGTATGCACAAAATACAGCAGAACGAACTATTAAAATGGCAGTCCAAAAACCAATGGGTGACGTCATATATGCTAAATCCACTATTTTACATGCAGGGACCATATATGGACCCTACAGTACGTATCCAGGGCCCCATTATGCCATGATGACACACACAGAGACAGAGAGAGAGAGAGAAAGAGAGAGAGAGAGAGAGAGAGAGAGAAAACAATACCAGCGTGTCGCTGTCGCGGCTGGTAAATATTCTTTATTATTAATAGAAATTGGCCATATCAGAAGTATATTTTGATGCCAATACTTAAGTACTTTTACTTAATTGAGATTTTAACGCAACTAACATAGCTAGTATTTCTATACTGGGAATAGATATAAAATCAGAGTAACGTTACTTCTGCCACCAGTGATCTTGTGTAGCTGTCAGATTATTTAAATGTGGTCATGTTAGAGGTGCGTGCGTCATACAGTAAACGTTTATACTATTTTGCCACATAATGTTTATACATGAAGGATCTTAATTGAAACACCTGAGTTAATAACCTGTCGTGTACTGTGTGATGATTCTCCCTCCCTCTCCGTTCTAATGAAGCGTCTCGGTGTCTTGCTGCCATTATAATTGCAGTTAGCACAGTAGCAAACGTTAGTTAGCATGGTGTTTATGCAAAGACGTCACACCGTCAGTTTACAGGTTAAATAAAATGTTAAAAGTCCGTCCGGTCTTACCTAGAACTGCTCCATCACTGCTCACCGTGACACACAGGGGGAGGTAAACTCTCCAAACCAGCTCCAAGCTATCTAACGTTTATCAGTCCATTTACGTCCACCAGTTTGCAAGCTACAGTTATTTCAAATGTGAGGACACTTCCGGTAACCTATCAAAATAAGAACTCATAGAAAAATGAGTCGTTAGCCTACCATAGAAATAAAATTGACTTGATGATGGATTGATCAATTTCATTTCTATGTCCGTTACTTTATAGATGAGAATAATACAAAATAAATGTATTACAGTCAGTGTCAGTGCATTCCAGCTAATGTAGGCTACTTGTGTGTTTGTGTGGACTGTAATGAGAAAGCAAAATATAGCATCCTGTGATTTTTTTTTTCTCTACACAATTGAGTCAGTCAAGCTTTGAGTAGTATTCAATTATTATTATTTTTTAACAAGATTTTACCTGCAATGTTTGAATACTTTTTACTTCTTCTACCCACTGCTATGATGTGGAAACCAAGATAGGCTACTTTGCCCGTTGATATTAGGGGGCGTTAGTTCCTGTGCATAGTTAGTAGTAGCCTACTGCATTGCATTTACAGTTAGGCATACTTATGTAGATTATTAATAGCAAATACAAATAAACTAATACATTATTATAGATTAGTTACCCAATAGTGTATAAGGTAATTAAAATGAGCTCCACCTTTACCAGCTGCAATATTAATGTGTTGAACATGTTAATGCATAACTAATCCAATAGTATAATTCTGAAATGGGCCATTTTGATGAATGAGCTCTCTTACTTTTGCACTATTTTTAATGCTAATACTTTTGTTATTGAATTAAATACAATACAGACTTAGACTTAGGACAGAGTATTTTTACACAGTGGTGTTGGTGGTGTCCCCTTGGTTAACACTTCATTACTATATATGATCAATATTAGACTACTTTATTAACAGGTTATGTTACGCAGTCATTTAAAATAGCTGTGATAAAACCTCTTCTGAAAAAACCCACCATCGATCCTGAGGTCTTAGCCAACTATAGACCTATATCAAATCTTCCCTTTCTCTCCAAGATCCTTGAGAAGGTAGTCACTAATCAGTTGTGTGACTTTCTACATAGCAGTAGTTTATTTGAGGATTTTCCGTCAGGATTTAGAATGCATCATGGCACAGAGACGGCACTGGTGAAAATTACTAATGACCTTCTAACTGCTCAGACAAAGGACTTGTCTCCATACTTTTCTTACTAGATCTGAGTGCTGCATTCCTTACTATCAGGATGCTCAAATTGAAATAAGTCCCTTAAGATTCTCCAGCTGATCCAGAATGCTGCAGCACGTGTGCTGACAAGAACTAAGAAAAGAGATCATATATCTCCTGTATTATCTTCTTTACATTGGCTTCCTGTAAAATCCAGGATTTAATTTAAAATCCTTCTCCTGACCTACAAAGCTCTAAATGGTCAGGCACCATCATATCTTGAAGAGCTCATAGTACCTTATTGTCCCACTAGAGCACTGCACTCCCAGAAAGCGGAGTTACTTGTGGTTCCTAGAGTCTCTAAAAGTAGAATGTGAGCCTGAGCCTTTAGCTATCAGGCTCCTCTCCTGTGGATCCAGCTCCCAGTCTGGGCTCGGGGGGCAGAAACCCTCACCACATTTAAGAGTAAACTTAAAACTCTCCTCTTTGATAAAGCTCATGGTTAGGGAGTGAGGAGTTGCAGCGTTCGCCTCGACCAGCAGGGGAGGGTGTGTAGCCACAGTCATGGTGCGCCCCCTCCCTATCTCTGCTCCTCTTCATAGAAAGCTTATATTTAGGGAGTGAGGAGTTGCAGCGTTTGCCTAGACTGGCGGGGGAAAGTGTGTAGCCACAGTCACGGCGCGCCCCCTCCATATCTCTGCTTCTCTGCAGCTCTTAGCTATGCTGTTATAGTTTTAGACTTCCGGGGGACTTCATTGACACACTGAGCTCCTCTCTCCTCTCTCTTTTCATCTGTGAGCAAATGCTTGTTACTAACCTAGCTCTGGGAAACTTGTTCCCCTAAGCCCTTAGGTTTTCTCGCCCCACAGTTTTCCCTGGATTAGGGTGGCACCTAAATCATGGTTGCAGCTGTCGCTGTGGTCCTGCTAGGTGCCCTGCTATGCCCTGCAGTGCCCTGCTATGTCCAGCTACGCCTTGCAGTGCCCTGCTACGTCATGCTACACCCTACAGCGCCCCACTACACTCTGCTACGCCCTGAACTACTACAACAACTACTATTTATAGTCATAGTTCCATTATCTTTATTGTGACTATGATTGCCATTGTTCAGCAGACAACCGCCCACCAAGAGCCTGGGTCTGTCTGAGGTTTCTCCCTAAAAGGAAGTTTTTCTCACCATTCAAGGTTCTGCCTAAAAGGAAGTTTTTCCTTGCCACTGTCACACTAAATGCTTGCTCTTGTGGGAATTACTGGAATTGTTGGGTCTTTGTAAATTATAGAGTGGGGTCTAGATCTACTCTATCTGTAAAGTGTCTCAAGATAGCTCTTGGTATGATTTGATACTATAAATAAAATTGAATTGAACTGAATTGTTGCTACGTTTACACCACTGATCAGTGTACTGTATATATTCAGAGCAGTAAAAAGGATTTTATAAATACTGAGGTCATAATAAAAAGTCATACAAAGTTTGGAGTGACCTTAAAACAACCACTTTTTAGTAATTTTAGTAATATAGTAGGCTAGTAGGAAATCTGTGGTAATGTAAATATTAACAGTCTGTGTAAAACCTATATGACTTCATAATTAAGTGTTCAGATTTGATAAATGTGAATAAAATAATAAATATAACTTAATTGTTACAGCAGTTTTTATACTAGTAAAATAGCATAGTGTGTAATATTTGTGCTTCTATCCATCCATCCATCCATCCATCTGTAGAGACATGTAGTATCTGCCTCCCAACACGTGGGGACGCCAGCAGCCTGTCGGTTAACAGAAACGGAAACTATTTTGTTTATCAGTGGCTACATCCTGTTGGTCACAGCTCTTCTTTCAATCTACTCTGGAACTATTCATACTACAAAACAGACTATATTTTGTCCCTGCCACTTTATAATATTCAAAAAACTTTGTTGCACACGTCGCTTAAAGCGGTCAGGAGAGTTTAACTTTGAAACATCTGCCTGGAAATCCTATTTAGTTTGTTTTTCTTCCTCTGGAGGGTTCAGTGTTAGCTTGTAAGTTACCGTTAGCCTGCTGCTCTGAGAGCAGTGATGCTCGCTGACAGAGTTTATCTTTCTGCGTATTTCGACTGTTGACTCAAACCCGAGAGCCTTCATACATTATGGCGAGTGAAAACGCCGAGACAAACGCGGGGAACGATAATGAAACTGATCCACCGTCCGAACCAAACGAGCACGACTATGCCCACACTGCGGCCAGTAACTTAACTTCGACGGAGGCGTCTTCCTCCTCGGTTACACCGGCGGCTGACGGTGGAGTCCCCGCGCAGGAAAGCTTTACGACAGCGGCTGAACCCGAGCATAGCTCCCCAGGGCAGCCCACCCTGCCGGTGGAGCTTCCCGAACCGGCTGTGGGTGCCGAAGTGGACTGCCCCGGTGGAAATGATGTGGAGGTGTCTTCTCCGCCGAAGACCGAAGAGGACCCCCAAGAAATAGATGCCACTAAATGTGCTGCTGCCATCTTTCCTGTAACGGGAATTGGCCGCTGGCGTCCTAAGCGGCCGGAGGACAAGAACTGCGTCACCTGTAAGTTTGAGTTCGAGCGGCAGGGCCGCAGGTTCAACCGGAGGGCAGTGTACACCTTCAGCAACCCGGAGACTGTGCAGTGGGTCTTCCCAGACGCCACAGTGAACGAGAAGTCCTTCCTTTGCGAGACCTGTGCACAGGTCATCAGGAACAAATGCAAACGCAAACAGAGCGGGAAGAGGACTCTGTGGCTGAAACCGCCTCAGACAAAACGGGTATGTGTGTGTGTGTGTAAGTGATACAATAGCGATATTGATAACAGTGGTATCACAATCCAGGCGATTCTGCCATATAGGCCTCAGATTTACACAGAGGGCTACCAGTCTGCACACAAACCATTGGTATGGTCATGTTTCATACACTTGGGATGCATTAAGACGTTTTAATGTTTGATGTTTGCTGTTTTTTGTCCTTGGTGTGGGTGGCTGCAGTCAGTGGTGAAAGACAAGAATAAGAGAGGTCGCAGGATGGGGAAGAAGAGCAAAGCGGCACTGCTGGTGAGCAAGTCCTGCTACAAGTCTGCTTTCAAAATGCTCTGGTCTGCCAAAGGCGCCCGGAAGCCCATGATGGAGTTCTGGAGCAAACAGCTGAAAGAGGAGGTGAGGACAGAAGCTCCTCCTGGTTGATAAACTTGTTAATCCAGATAAATGTATCCCAATTTTAAGTCTTCATAAGGCACATAGCACTTGTTTCTTCATTGTTATGTATGGTACAGATGAAGGCGCTGACAAGGCAGACAGACAGTCCCTTTCATCAGAAGGTGTCGAACAGAAAGCCCCTGTCTTCCTTCCCCTGGCGGCGCTGTCTGAACTGGGCCCAGGACAAAGCTCCACTCGTCACCACCTGCCTCACCGCGCTGTTCCCCGACATCACCGCTCTCTCTAAGAGCAGCAAGTAAGTCTCACAGTTCACAGTCCACTGAGCTTCAACACGTGCCAAGTAAAAAACATCAAGGACTTCTAATTTCATTTTTTTTAAATTATCTACTTAGACCTCATCATGGGGTACTTGGATCAAAATCTGGTTAGGAGTGGGTCAGCGACCTGATGAGCATCTGTTCTGTTTTTTTTTTTGTGTGCAGCCAGATGTCAGAGGACCAGGCCCAGACTCTGCTGGAGCGCCGGGCCGTGTTGGCGCTCTCCATCCCGCTCTTCACCAGGAACATCTGGAAGAACAACTTCCTGCAGGCCGCTCTGGGGGCAGAGCTGCGCCTGCAGGGCTGCTCTGGCACTGCTCTTGACGCCCTCAACACCATGGGACTGTGTCAGAACAAAGACACTGTCAGGTTACTGCTGCACAGGCTCCGAAACGGCAAGAAGAAGACAGTGAGTATCATGATCGGTGGTGCTGGTGGTGCAGGGCTCACAACTAACTTGTTGCACATACGTTGGCGGCAACTAGACCGTATCTCATCAACAATAGGGGGAGACAAAACGACAGCAAATAAAGATGAAATTAACATCTAAAGGAAGTATACAGTTGTACTCGTCGAACGGCTTGTCTGATTTAGGAGTCGTCGTCGCCGCTAGTCGACCCCATTGGCTTTTTTTTTCTCAGGTGAATTAACCTGTTGAATCGGCGTCGGTGAGAAGAATCACTCTGACTGGCTGAAAAGAAAACTATAATGTCCAATACCATAAAACTTATTATAAAGACTGTAGGCCTCTCTCCCTCAGCACCGTGGTTGGTGCTAGCCTGAGAACTGAGCACCCTCCAAGCAAGCTAACTAGCCAGCTGGCCAGCCCGCCCACTAAATTAGTAAAATTAAAAAAACGTAATGTTTAATTCACACACTTTTGTCACAGCGTAGGAAAACCCATTGCTATCACCAGATCAGTGGAAACTATGCTCCGCTCATTTTATGCTTCCCCACCGCAGGGACAATTCTTTGCCGGGAGAACGGATGACAGCCCGGGAGATGGACAGTCTGGTTAGCCATCTCCCGCTGTCCGCTTTCGTCACAGTTTTCACGGTTTTCCTTTTTGAATGCCAAATAGATTACTGCTGCCTGCCGGAGTGGAGAGTTATTTCTTCTCACGCAGGCGTAGAACGTGTGTGCTGGTTGGCAGTCGACTGAACTCTTAGTGTTGTGTTCATGTGCTTTTTGGCCAAGACACAGTCGGCCTTCATCGACACTAGTTCTTTCCGTCTGCCTAGTGTTTCAGCACCTTAAGGCTAGTGGTTCCCAAACCAAGGCGCTGAACCTTCTAAGGGTCACAAGATGAATAACAGGTTAGACAGAAGAAGAAGGAAAAAAAAACATATCTAAGAGAGGATTGTTATTGCTTTTTTTTTCTTGTGAAGTACCAGAGTTTTTCACTCTTTGGGAGATTATCAATTCTGAGATGAAAACATAATTCTTGTTTCTTAACTTTGTGCTCTTTTCCTGTCAGCTAACACAGAATGGACGGCAGATGAAAGGAGAACAGATGTCAGACGTGGAGGAAGAGGATATTGAAGAAGAAGAGGAGGAGGAGGAGGAAGAAGAAGATGATGATGATGATGAAGAGGAGGAAGACGACGATAATGACGAAGAAGAAGAGGAGGAGGAGGAGGAGGAGGATCAGGAAGAAGGCGAGGAAATGGAGATGGCGGTAGAGGAGGAAGAAATGGATGCGGTAGAGGTACAAGTGCAACAGGTAGAGGAGGAAAAGGCAGAGATGAAGAAGAAGGCGAAGAAGCAGAGGAAGGAGGAGAAGAGGAAGGAGAGGGGGAAGCGGAAGGAGAGGGAGGAGGTGGATGAAGAGGAGGAGGAGGATGATGATGATGATGAAGGGTCGGAGCAGAAGAAGAGGCGGGTCGTGGTGGTGAGGCTGGGCCTGCTGAAAGGACACTCAGAAGTCGGACGATCTGACCTATCGGCGCCCTAAGACTTTTTAAGCCTCGCCCAAGGACAGGCTCAACTCCAATCAGAGAGCAGGACAGAGGTCCCAACCTCATCTCTGGGGGGGGCGGGTATTGAAAGGGATTCTGGGAATTGTAGGACATCAGTAACTGGAGGGAAACCAATGAGGGCTTTACTTTAAATTCTTATTTTGATGTTGAAAATCAGTTTGAGCCAGAAACGAGTTAATTTGATCCCAGAAATGCCTCACAACCACAGAACTGCTCCCCTGAAAGTCAGACTAATAACACCCCCACAGCTGATTGATCACATGATCAGCTGCATTGGTTTAACCCTTGGGACGTTCGGGCCCGACAAAACGTAGCAAAAAAAAGTTTATTTGAACCGAAACGGTGGTCGTTGAACCACCTGCTTTGCGCACAAGCGCACTGCATTCTATCACTACAAGTATACCACATGTCGCCGCTGATTGGATAACATCTCTGACACACCCACCAAACGGGAGAAAACCTACCTTAAAGCTTGCTGCACGCGGTTCTGAGGAAAAGCAGCGCGTACTGTGTTTTGAGAGTGAACGTGCCCCTGATGGTGGTGTGTCTCAGGTTAGCTGGATCTCAAAATCAACCAACTTCCTCTTTTGTCGTTGTTTCTCATACGATGGTAGCGGCTTCCAAAATTATTTTTTTTGGTAACGTTTTTTTTTCAGAAGTTTCCTAGTAATTTACTTGAAAGAAACTGAGATGACATTTCTTAAATCTTAGGAAGGTTTCTGGACAGAACTATGCAATTTGGTACTAATTGTACGGACATACGATTGGAGTACTAGGTCCACTTGGGGATAAAAGACATTGGACATTCGTCGTAAATAATGTCGTTAAAAAGGCACGTTACGAAAAGAATTTAGTAATTTCAAGAAGAGACTCGTGAGAACAAATCCACATTTTAACCTGAATATGATAAAGTTGCATTTATTAAAGAAAAAAAATCATGTTTTCAGAATAATGTTTCGATTCGAAGATTTTAGAAGATTTGAAACCGTTAACTCCACGCTTCCCAAGAGGCTAACTTTCATCTTGAAAACTGGAATGTGTACTCTCAAAATATTTCCATATAGTTAGTACCAAATTGCCTGTGGCCTTCTGAGGGGAAAAAACAAAACTCCAATTCAGGGCGAATAGTACATGTAGAAAGTACGATGGGAAGAGAGGCTGAGCAACCCACCCAAAACATGCCTTGAAAAAAAGCCATCAGCCACCAATAAATCTGTGTAAACATTTAAATATCTGACAGTTCGATTACAGTAAGTGACCAGCAGCAGGAGTCAGTTCTGCTCTTGTCGATCCAGACGATGGAAGTTATCAGGAGGTAAAAAACTATTCATTTTGAATCTTGATTCAGGGTTAAAAAGTCGCTGCAGCTCTTTCAGTTTAAAGTTCCTCAGCAGGATTCTGACACAAAGTAAAGTTCGTAAACTCACAGGAACAGAAAATGGTTTGATTTTTCATTCTGAACTCTGTGGATGTTCTAAACTGTTTAGGCTTCTCCTGTTTATAGACTGAAGCTGTGTTTGTTTTAACGGTTTTTGGGAGCCGAGTGGATGCACACAAAAAAGGACCTGGAATTTATCACAATTGTTTTCTTTTTCTCCTTCTTTTCTTTGTTTGTTGGCCACAGTGAACCCATGAGAACAGAATATAGGCTTCAATGGGCTTGTTTGAAACATGCCGAGGCTTTCATGCTGTGTTCAAGTCCCGTTCACGTCATCTGACAACTCAAGATGGTTGTGTGATTACAGAGTTGGTCGTGTGAGGGTTAGAAATCACACTATAAACATTAAATGACCACTCAAACTGACTTTGACTAACGACGGGCTTCCATATACAGTATGTTTGGATTTCAGACCCAGATTATGAAGCACCTTTTTTTTTATATCGGAGCTTTCAGAAAAAATGACAAAAATCAATTTCGTCAAAAATCTTGACTTTTTAAGTAAAGAAAAATGAAATTCTTTCACTTCCAATTCTCACTAAACTAGCGTCGCTTCGTGTTTTTAATCAAAGCACAGCAGGTCAGCTGAAAATAGAAGAACACGGATGTGAAATCTGTCTTCAGACGGATGGAGAATAACGTCCCAATGTTTTCCCTATAATTAGCAGCAGATGAAATGGTTCTTTCCAGGACATTATGAAATTAAGGACACAAACAATAAAAGTGCTTATGGTTTTCTGTGGTGTTCACTTAGTAATAAGTCCACCATTTCTAGAAACGCGGCTGAACTTTTCTCTTAATTAGAAAGCGACGAAATGAAGTTTTTTTTTTTTTTTAACCAGGAGACGATGTGATACAGTTTCATTCGTAACGCTGGTTTGTTCTTTTGAGTTTCTCAGAGCTTCTTCAGAATAGTTTATTTTTGATGTGTTTAGGTTGAGGACTGTAACCGATGTGTTTTCTTGCCTGTTGGTCTCACATCTGATGTTCCGCCAGGCTGATGCAGAACTTCCTGTAAAAGTTTGCCAATAAAAATGTTTAAGGTCCTTAACGGTCTTGTTTCTCTGTCGGTGACTCACTTGTTGCTGCTCCTGTCAGTTGTTGCAGATTTGGGGCTTTCAGAATTAATCCTGACTTTTCTTTCACTTTATAACAAGTTATGTTAACAAGTACTGTGATGTTGCTCGGTTTTCTATAGAAAGAGCAGTGGTGAAATGACCCAGTGAAATGACAGTTATTCAACTGTACTTAGAAGTGCATTAAGTAAGACTTATAAAACTAACTTTCTGTCATATTTGCTGAAACTGACCCTATGTTTCAGTAGAACTACATGAAGCAGGTAATAAAACAAAAACAAAAAAGAATCTGGCTCCTCTGGCACCACCTACAGCCTGTAGTGCAAAAATACTGTTCAGTTGCACCAATCAGGGCCAGGGGGTGTCTAACTGTGTGTCAATCACTCAGGCACACGCATTCGCTCTCCCTTGTGGGGGGAGGGGCTTAGGAGACCGCAAAGAATTTCTAATAAAGAAGAAGTTTCACTCTCGATACTTCCGGCTTCTGAACTGGTTGCAGTTCCACCAGAGTTCCATATAGGGGGCGCTCACAGGCCAGTGCAGAATGAATGGGACTCTATGGAGCTATACCGCTCAAAATCCACTTTTCTCAGGATATCATTTTTTGTCTAGTAATTTGAACGTTGCATTCGAAAGGGGAGGCTAAGAAAATACACACATTTTTTTTAAAGTGGCTTTTTTGTTATAAAAAGCCTTTTAAAATGTCAATGACGTCATAAACATATACAGCCAGAGATACTGCTTTACGGCAAGCTCTGAGTCACTTCCTTTCTTCTCTCGAGGCATCGACAACACAGCTGACAGGTTAGGCTCTCCCGGTCAATACACGTGCTAGAAAGAGGTTTGCTGATGTTTTAAAGACCAAACCGAAATATTCACTCTGACATTCTGGTTCCGCTTCGGATGCCGTCAAGCGAGATCTCTGATCATAATCAGTCCTTCACTGACCAATCAGCATTCATTAGCAGAATACTAGCGTGTTACAACAACGACTCAACCTGTAAGAAATCAAAAGGACATAAGTACTCGTTCATTCAACTTTCGACCTATAACCCATGTTGAACTTGCAAAAACTACAATCAAATCTGAGATTTCTCAACGACAATCAGGCGAAAGAGACACATTTAGCCGTCTAGCTCCATAGAGTCCCATTCATTTTGCACTGGACCGCGATCACCCCCAGTGGAACTGCAACCAAATTCGGTACAATGGGGCTGAATAGGGAGTGGAACGGCTTTCCGTAGACCGGCTTTGGAGACCGTTTTGGCCTTTAGCGGAAACGGGGGGAGGGACTGAGAAGTTGTTGATGTTCAAATTGTTTTGGCTAACTCCTGGATCTTCCCAACCCTACCTACAGCACCTTTAAATACAGTATTGAGGTACTTGTACTACTGGATTATTTCCATTTCATGGTACTTTATACTTCTACTCTACATTTTGGAGGCAAATATATTTCTTACTTTACATTTATTCAACATTAAATTATTTGACATTACATTATACCTTGCAGATTTAGATCAACTAATACATTGTGCTATATCGTGATACAGCAGGACAAACTACACAGCAGTATATGAAAGCTCAACATCCTAGTTCCCCTCCATCCCCCCCGACCGCCTACACATCGTCTCTGAACACACACAAAACACCAACATGCCACAGGTCTGCGTCTGTGAGCATAACCACGCCCCCCTCGTTTGAATATAAGAAATTGAAATAAAAAAATTAAAATTAGTGAAATAAATGTGGACTTATGAAATAAAAGTCCCCTAAATAATTAATAGAAGTCAAACCTAGTGAAAAAAAAACAAATGCTATTTCTTACCTGTTATCTGGTTTGCATCTTTAAAAGTGTGAAGTAAACCGAATGGACTCCTGAATTATTAAGGCTCTGACACACCAGCCCGACGGCCGACCTTCGGCAGAAAAGCCAGTTGGACTGATCTGCCTCCCGAGTTGGTTCAAAAAAAGTGCCTCGGAACACACCCAAGCGACGCCGACTTCAGCGTACGTTCTGCGGGTGCACGAGACGTAATACATCTCCATGAGAGCGGGTGGCGCTTATCTGTATTGTCGCCCAAAAAAAAACGAAAACCGGCAGCTGATTGGACGAACACGTCACGTGGGTCTGGCTGTTCCCGGATTTTACAACCGGGCACAATGGTGGCTTTGTTCGGAATATGATATCGTATTTCACGAAGATAGTTCACCGAAACGTGTTTCTGAAAACATTTTAAGCGAGAAATAGGCCATGCGGTTGCTGAATCTGTCTTCATTTCAGATCAACAAAGGTCAGTTTAAAAGATTTTTGAAGCGTTCGTCATGCTCATCCCGCTCGTCATTTCCGGGTTAGCACTCCACCAATCAGATTGGTCATTGAGTCCGACTGCCCGCCTTCCGACAGCTCCTCTGGCTGACGACGGCACGGAACACACCGAACAGTCACTGACCTCGCCAGACTGTCCGACGGCCGAAAATCGTGTTGGTGTGTCGGGGCCTTTAGAGAAAGGAACATACAGTACAGGCCAAAAGTTTGGACACACCTTCTCATTCAATGTGTTTCTTTATTTTCATGTCTATTTACATTGTAGATTCTCACTGAAGGCATCAAAACTATGAATGAACACAAATGGAATTATGTACTTAACAAAAAAGTGTGAAATAACTGAAAACATGTCTTATATTTTAGATTCTTCAAAGTAGCCACCCTTTGCTTTTTTTGAAAAACCCTTGGTGTTCTCTCAATGAGCTTCATGAGTTAGTCACCTGAAATGGTTTTCACTTCACAGGTGTGCTTTGTCAGGGTTAATTAGTGGAATTGTTTCCTTTATTAATAAAAAAAGCAAAATGTGGCTACTTTGAAGAATCTAAAATATAAGACATGTTTTCAGTTATTTCACACTTTTTTGTTAAGTACATAATTACATATGTGTTCATTCATAGTTTTGATGCCTTCAGTGAGAATCTACAATGTAAATAGTCATGAAAATAAAAAGGAAACGCAGTGAATGAGAAAGTGTGTCCAAACTTTTGGCCTGTACTGTACCTTGTGGTGTAAAAGAATGAAGCAGCATGAAGGACTCAAAAAATGTTTTTATTTCTGTAACAGAGTCATTTACAGCAGCAAAAACATCCACAGAGCTGCTGCAGCTACAATAAATATTCCTGACCACACTCCACCTCCAGCACTCTGGCTCGCTCCGTCTACTTCACTGCTGCTTTTTTTTTTTTTAGAGACAAACCAGTCTGTGTAAGTGGAAGGAATTACGTTTAATAGACTGAGTATTGTATGTTTTGGTGGTTAGAAATGTGGGAGTTTATTAACAACAAAACTAGCGAGAGTAAAAATTAAGTTGTAACCAGTCTGCAAGTCTAAATTTGAGAGCATGCAGGAGCAAACATTATTTGTTGTTACTGAACTTCCTCAAATAGCAACTTTTATTTTGAAGGGAAGAAAATTGGAGAGAGCAGTCAGAGCCACACGCAGATTTCGTCTAGTTTGTAACAGACTTACAGAGTCGACAACTTGACCGAACCGTGTGTCCACTGCTCTCGGCGCAGATAGACAGCTGTGCGTTTCATTGGCCAACATCTGGCAAAAAAACATTACAATCTGGAGCATTTTTAAAAGGAACTGTTTGGCTGTATTTACACATGGTTCAAACGTTTTTTTACCGTCTGTGTGAACAAGACAAAGAAGGATTCAGGTGGGTTTGCCTCGTGTGTGTGCGTGTTTCAGACATTGAGGGTCTTTTTAACAGAGAAGATGATGTCTTTGATCTGCGGCAGGCTGTTGTCCTCCAGGATTTTGGCATACGGCATGGGGATGTCGACGCCCGTCACCCTGGTGGCCGGAGCATCCAGGTAGTTGAAGGCAGGACCTGAAAACACACGTAGGAGGTTGAAGATTTTAGTTTAGCTGATGCCCTCAATTCTCTAGATGGTGAGAAAGGTGAGAATGTCCGCTCCTTGCTCGTGGAGCTGTTCATTCCCTTCGCTCCCAGCTACTCCGCTCCATATCGCTCCACAGCGCCCACCCTCCCTTCATTTGATCACGATTAACTACCGAAAGTCGACTCGGTACACGTGTTATTAACCCCTGGGTTCATTTTGCGCCGGAAACTTAACCTTGGCGATATGTTACTTTTTCACCGCGGTAAGAAAAGAGCCATACCGTGCCACTGTACTGTCGTGGCCCTACTCCGAGATTCCTGACTTTATAATAATAACTTTATTTATATAGCACTTTTCATACAGCAAAGTGAGAAACCACAAAACAAACAAATTCACACAAATTAAAACAAGTGCAGACACTTGTGTGATTAAACCAAGCAATCGAATTAGCAACAAACAACAGGCAAGCAGCAAATATCAAAAACAGGTATGCTAAGAACAATAGAATATGTGAAAGATCAAAATAAAACAGGGGAAGGCCTAGCAAGAACCGCAAGAGTGACAGTGAGTTAAAAGCAATGCTGAATAGATAGGTTTTAAAATTGTCATTTAATGTCCACGGAGCACGCGTTTCTTATAGTCCGGCCACGTCTGGATGAAGACGTAAGAAACAGAAAGTCACCTACTGAACGTACTAACAAATGAGCACAACAGACAAAACAGCAATGGGACATCCTCCAAGGTCCAAAAAAGGGCTTTAAAGCAGCGCGTCAGCCGTTACCTTCCATGATCCTGGCGCAGATCTCCGCTCCAACCCCAAACTGAGGCCAGCCGCCCTCCACCGTCACCAGGTGGTTGGTCTTCATCACGCTGGTCTCAATACACTCCACATCCAGAGGACGGATGGTGCGCAGGTTGATCACCTGACACAAAGACAGACAGGAAGTGGTTAACAGGCCGCAGAGCACGGGTCATCAGCGTGGGACGACAGGCGTGTTCCTTCGTCTACCTCACACTCGATTCCCTCCTTGGCGAGGACCACGGCAGCGTCCAGACAGTGACTGACGTAGCGAGAGTGAGTGACCAAAGAGACATGAGTCCCTGAAACACAGAAAGGAAAGAAGAGAGGTTTAGGTCACATTTCACTTAACCCTTGGGTTTCCCTTGGGTTTTCAAAGTGTTTTTTATATCAGAAATATGGGTTTCTTTCAATCAAATTGCCCAAAATAACATGAATGCATGCACGTACGTTGTATGGAACCTAGATATAACATTGTTCGCAGGTAAAATTAATTGATTACTTGTGTTTTATAGCATTTGAAAAATGTTTTTTTTTTTTTTAATTGTTTCAAAACAGCATCCTGACTAAGCTTTAACATGTACCAGTCTGTGGTTATCCACTCAACATCTTCTGATCTTAATTAGTCAAAATAATTCACAATTTCTGCTTTTTTTCCCCAACTCAAAAAGTAAGTATAATGTCATATAAATTAGGTTTATTGATCATGAATTAAAAAGTGTTAAGAAAAGTGACAAAAACTTTCTGAAAGCATCAAATAATTGGAAAAAAAAAAGCGAAAAAAGTTCATTTTCAATTTTGACCAGGAAGGACAACAAGTTTATGGTAGATGGGAAGACAACACAAGGGTTAACAAGTTAGCAAGCCTTTTTTAAATCACCACATAAAATGGGAACAAAACTAATTTTCTATTTTTTTATGCAAACCATCAAAATCAAAAAGAAATTCTATAAAACACTATTACAGACTGTTGCACCCATCTATTCGCCCTCTGTAGTGATTTCTGCAAATTCAGAAGAACAGTTCAACATTTTGTTTACCGCCCTTTTTTCCCCCCAAAGTGTAAGACAAAGACCAGCTTGTGATACTGATCTAAATGCTGGAACTATCTGCTGTGACTGGTTGCCAGGTTTGGTACAACCAAGTCTCACCTTGTCTCTCCACCTTGGCCTTGCCGATGGGAATGGTGAAGTCTTTGGACTGGGACTCCTCTGACATCTCGAAGGGAACACCGTACATCAGCTCGTTCTCCAGGAACACCACTGCAGCACGCACACACACACACACACACACATCAGTGTAAACCCCATTTACACTAGTCACTTCATGGGTCTCGGGCAGTTCGGTAGCTTACAAAAATCTAAGTGTAAATACATTCAAGACTGCTCAAACCTCCGGAGGTGGTTTGGGACGCATTCTAGTCCGATGTTGAAAAGGTGTAAACGCATCGCTCTCTCCAAGAAGCATTCTTAAAGCTATCATATCAAATGAAGAAAACAGAATAAAAAAAGAAAAACTATAACACAATTAGACTCTAAATTACAATGCAATACATTACAATTACAAAAAAAAAACACGAACGTTGGCTCGGACCTTGTTTCTGACTTTCTAGATGTGTCCAGATATCAAAATCCACTTGAGGAGAAAGAACCTTCTCCACATGTGGACCACAGCAGTGAGCTTTACATGCAGCAGCCCAAACTTTGTGGTACTTTTTTTTTTGTGGTGTTGGACTTTGACTTGCTGTAGTGCGGTGTCTCACCAGGGTTGTCGTCTCTGATGGCTGATTTCAGGAGACCTTTGGCATCTTCTGCGTTCCAGGGACTCACAACTTTCAGGCCTGGACAGTGAGCGTACCTGCAGACGGACACAGCAACTGTTACTGCCAGACCAACATCACATACTGTTACTTCACCTACTACTACTACTTATCTTCTTTTTGGAACTTTAATTGTTTTTTTTCTTTTTTACCCACATCTCAGCTGTTACCTTGGTGATTACAATGTATTATTACTGATAAAATAATGGACAAAACTACAAAAATAAGATCCAAGTTGTAAAAAGTGAGAGTAACAACAGCAACAGTACTGCCACTCAGGTGTCAGTGAACGCACCATGCAGCGAAGCACTGCGAGTGCTGTGCGGCGACGCCTGCCGATGCTCCGTTGGGCCCCCTGAAGACGATGGGCACCGACTGGAAACCGGCTGACATGTAGTAGGTCTTTGCCGCAGAGTTGATGATCTGGTCAATGGCTTGCATGGAGAAGTTAAAGGTCATGAACTCACAGATGGGTCTCAGGCCAGCCTGGGAGGAAGGGTGGGGGGTGGGGGGTGGGACAAAGGTAATGTTAGTGAGAGCTGCTGGGGGTGGAAAACAAGTCATGTTGACAAAATAACGTGGACACATGTCCACAGCAGAGACGTCATGTTAAATCCAAAGAGTTTCTGAAGAGTAATCAGGTGTGCTGTCATGGCTGGTCTTCATTAGTATTAAAAAAGGTGCAGTAAGCGATGCTGCGCAAAGACTGTTGATGTTTGAACTCAAGCTGCCAAATAAATACAACCCCTCCTTCAGAAGCTCCGGGCACCATCTTCACAGACAGATAACTACTGGCCGGCCGGCAAATTCACATGCTGTTAGCTAAACTAACGTAGCTTCCTTTATTCAGTGGTGCGCGGTGGTTTATGGGATGAGTAGTTACATTTACACAAGGCTGTGTATAAACACCAGATTTATTTTCAGGGCACACAGAAAATAGAGAGCTAGGTGATCGTGAGAAGATATTTCATTGTAAAGGGAAACATGTTTCCTTACTGTGCATATGCCAATATATTTTGTAACTTGAACTTAACGGGCAAAATTCCATTATAATCTTTCAGCATATTGTAATTCATGTGGTCTAAGAGAAAACAATAATTTTGCACCTCCTCTTTGCTTTGTTTTCAGGCTTTAGTAAATCTAGCCGTCACGGGGGTCCTTGACCAATCGCAGGTCCTTTCAGAGTGAGTGAGTGAGTGAGAGTGAGAGATCCTATTGGCTGTTCTGACATGCATATCCCCCATGCGACAAAGAAGGGAAAGGGAGAGCAGCAGGAAGAGGTCTCACTGTACTTTAAATTGGTATTTATTTTGCATTCTACACACTTCAGCACTGAACTAAATTTAATTTAGTATTTTTCAAAATTTTGCATTTGTTTTGCATAATAATGTTTGTATTTATTTAGTGCTGTAATATAAAAAATGATCTAGTGGAGGTCTTCACAGGTCCACTCCTAGCAACTAACACCTGTCCCAACACCTGAGTCAGACCAAGTCCAAATTATATCCAGGATGAGCTAGGATTTAGGTGACGTCAGGCACTGCCAAGATGGCCATTCATTTTAGCTTTATAGAAACCTACGGGTGACATCACGGAGACTACACCCTTATTGTGTAGTGTTGTGGATGAAAAGAAACTCACCATGGCGGCTCCCACTGCGATGCCGGCAAAGCCCATCTGCACCAGAGAGAGAGAGCTGATTCAGTTTAGAGTACAAAAGAGAAAATTTGTAAAGGGCGAAATGGCATAGAGTCTCACCTCTGTGATCGGAGTGTCGATGATGCGTTTGTCTCCATACTTTTTCCACAGACCCCTGCTCACCTACACACACACACACACACACACACACACACACACACACACACACACACACACACACACACACCTATGTAACATTCCTTGTTCCCTATAAAGTTTACGGTACGCGTTCTGTTAGGGAAAAATATAAAGCACGTGCCAATCGTCTGACTGTTCATGTTACTTGCCCTGCTGGACTTGTTCTTACTGATCTCAGCTATGAATTTGGTGAGAAGAACAATGTTATTATTGATCGAAATGATGACCATAACTGCGGAAATAACACCCAAGCTAAACAAACCGTAGTTTTCCTTTAAAGAGACTAAAATAAATGTGGCTGCACTAAGATAACAGGCTGAGCTGCTGAAATGTCCAATGTTAAAATGACCTACAGCTCATGTTAGCCTGATCTTTATTTCAACATTCTGTAGCTTTTAGCTTTTTGTATATATTGTATATATAATTTGTCTCAGTTTCTGTATTTATTGTTTATTGGTATTCATGTTTAGTATGTTTGTTTGTGTGCACCAATCACCAAGGCAAATTCCACGTAGGGTAACTACGGTGGCAATAAACTCCTTTCTGATTCTTTTACTGAATTTGACCCACAGCCTGAGTGTATAACTGTGATAGAAACAGGTTTTGAGAAGGAGGAAGTGCGACTGAAATGACAACAACAAGCAATATTACTCTAACTGTCCCGTATCTGGTCCAATCACTGGCTAGTTAGCATCTCGCAAAAGACAATGTGCTGAAATACGTAAAAACTGCTCTTTATGAAACTCGTCCACTGTGTTCTACGGAGCGTCTACTCACCTTGTAGGCTCCGTCGTACTGGGCCACCTCCTCCCCCAACAGGAACACCCGCTCATCCCTCTCCAGCTCCTCGTCCATCGCCTGGTTCAGGGCATCACGGACCATCATCTGGAAAAAGTAAATAAACAAACAACAGCGTTGGCTGCAGTCAGTACAGACCCACTACTGTCACCCAGAGGACAGAGTTTATTCTCATGTCTTTTACATGTCAAGCCATCCTGTTAGTGAGGTCTGTAATACATTTTTATATACAGATTTCATTCAAACTGTCTGGGAGGACTACAGAAACTCTAATCAGAAATGCAATGAATGTCGCAAATTTAGTTTTTACAACTACTTCTTAACTTGTATGTTTTACTACTCCTGCAATAGCCTTTTTTATATTTTTGAACATTTTACATAAACATTTATATACGTATACAGTATAAATAAAAATTGTTTAGAGAAAGAAGGACATAAGGTTGTGTTAGGCTTACTCTGATTATTTGATTTGCATGATGATGAGGCATTGCCCCATTATCATCCCCCCCCCCAAATATATATCTTTTTGTACATATCATTTATAATAACCTCCATTTTGCAAACCCAATGCATATCCGCTCATCTGCACACCTAATTAAAAGGGCATACTTTTAGCTCTTATAATGTGTTTTTGAAATTTTGATTGTGGTTTTAATTTTAATATTTGATTGATTCCCTAAAATGATTCTTTGTTCAGTGATTTTTCGTTTGTCTACTGACATAAGGGTATTTGCCTCCGGGAAGAAAGAAACTCCATCCATCCATCCATCCATCCATCCATCCAGTTGACAGCTAAATTGTTATATTTCTGGTGTTAATGTTTTCTGTTGCTTCAACCAACCAATGAACTATGAAAGCCCATTTTCGCTAATGTGATGAAAAAGATTCTGCAAGTCATTATAATGGGAATTTCTCAAAATAATTACTTAGTATCTCAAGATAATGACTTACGTCATTATTTTGAGAAAGTTTCTCATTATGACAGGATTTCTTTTTCATGACATGAGCGGAAATGGGTTTTCACAGTAAGTTTAATTTCTACATGTGTTTAATTGATGAAAATTAGGTTTGACAGGATGTGACATCTCGGTTCAGTGACAACAGCAGTAACCCTTAAACTTAACGTTATATTACACAGTCTATGGTTAAACCAGCTGTGAAACATAGTCCGACCATGTAACCACTGACAATTACAACTGTCAGCTGTACTTTGTCATTAACTCTGTAGTTAAACAACATAAAAACCCAACAACAGCTGAAGTGTTAGCTAACTAAAGCTAGCCTGCTACGCTGCTAACACTGACCTGCACAGCGGCCGGAGCACTCTTGTGAAATCCCCGCCGGCCCAGAGCCGACACGGCATTCTGTAGAAAAGACAGAGAGACGCCATTACGGACACTAATCATCTACAAATGCAACATTTTATACAAAAGATAATATTTTCAGTACCTTTCCTGAACGGAGAAAGCACCTCACAGACGCCGCCATGTTTAACCTGTCCTCTGCCGGAGACTAGGCGTGAACTCTGCGTAGGTCAGATGTTTCAACTAATCAGAGCTGCAGTTTACATGTAGGGCGGAAGCTGTCATAGCAAAAAGCCAATCACAGCAGTTGAGCGGAGACGGAGGCGTGAGAAAAGTCGAGAGTGGGAAAAAAAATCCAAGGACACTGTACTGCGTTGTCATATGTAGCCTATGGAAGATCAATTCTGCCACGAGAAAAAATAAGATACATAAATGTAAAGAATGAAAATTTTTTTTATTTTTTATTACAATGCAACCCCAAATTCACGTAAACCTACATTAAGGCTCTGTTTAGACAGGTTGCATTGCTATACTGTATATATGGTGCGTTCTATTATTCTCAACGAACCGACTCGGACCTCGGATATGACGTCATTTCCACACTTCAAGCGTTCTGGTATGTTTTGCGCGTCCGAGTCGGAGAAAAAACATGGACACCACCCGGAAAGCTGTTGCTATGGTAGCACTGGCCGAGTAGTAACGCTAGCCACGTTAGCAAACAAGGCTTCATTCAATATTGCACTCACAACAAAACCGATTCCCATACCAACAGGCAGAGAAACGGACGCAGTAAGGTATTGCAGTAATACAAGTGATTAAAATCTTCATTTAAAAAGCCAAAGCGGTCCAAAAACAATGACAACAATTCATACTACAAGTCACACAGGGCGCTGCCATCTTGGAATCCATATCGTAATTCTTGCTCGGTGTCCTCACGGTTGTCCGAGTTCCAAGCTCGGAAATCCGAGGAAAGGCGGTGGGATGGTGCTTGTTGCTAGGCAACGTCTGTTTTCCTAATCGGAACTCCGACACGGATAAATAATAGAACGCACCAATAGTATCCATTTGTAAAAAATAAATCGCTAAGCGGGAGGAACTGTTTTGGTTTTCCCATAGACAAAAGGTCCAATTTCAAGCCAAAACAGAAGATCACATACTGTAGGCCTAAATGTCAATGCAAATTTGACATGTGTTTGAATTATAATTTTGACGAGTTTGCATGCATTTATTTCTTGTAAAATAAATGCTTGTTTTATAGACATATAATAATCTAGTCTAATAATTATTTTTCAACCTTGCCAGAACCTGAGCGTTTGCGATACCTTAATAAATAATAAGGTTGATTGGTGCTGTCATGCCCCTTCAGTCTTCCCCCGCCTAAGTGTATTTATGACCCAACACAATTGTCAGATATTGCTTCCCCTTTTAATTATGCCATTCTGTTGTGTCCTCTTTTTTGTAAAGATAAAATGGCATCAGACTGGAGAATCGAGTCCACTTGCTGCTTATTTGGATAAACTTACTATATTCGCCTAATAGTAGTTGATGGAAAATGATTTCTTTGGATCCCCAGAGGGAAAATTTGGTTGTTGCAGCAACACAAAGACAGAAATGCAGATAAATAGAGAATGTAAAATAAGTAATAGCCTAAGTACACCTCTTGTATACACTATGCGAGGACTCAGGCAGCTTGAGTCTGCCACTGTGTTATACTCTAATACATCATTAGATTACTTTTACTCCTGCAATATGATAAAAGCATGTTTTTACTGTTGTAGTTGAGTTAATTTTGAACTATAATAATCATTTTATTATGGATCCATTTGTTGTGTATTTTCTTGATTAATAAATTATTAGAAATAAAATAGAATTATTAAAACTATTTCAACTAAAAGCCACAAATTCCCAAATTTGTGAAGCTGGAACCATGAAACGTTTAAAAAAAAATGACTTAAATGATTGTCAAAATACTTACTATATATTACTAAAATACTAATTTGTCAATAGATTAATTGGTTAGCCAACATTAATAATCTATAATACATGTTCTTTATGCAAATTATAAAGTAACTAAAGCTGTCCAATAATTGTCATAATAAAGTACAATATTTCTCTTTGAAATGTAGTGGAGTAGAAGTGGAAAGTGGCATGAAAAGAAAAGACTCAATTAAAGTTCCTCAAATTTGTTATGAAGTGCAGTACTTGAGTAAATATACTCTGCTCTAGATGCTTTCATAAAACTGCTCCTCCTCTCTAATCCCCACCCTTCCTTCACAGCCTGAATTTAGTCACCTTAGCTTTGCATACAGCAATACTATTTTTTTGAAGCAGTTCAACCAAGAATCTCACACAACCTGTTTGTGTCTCGATTTATAATTTAAAGGTTTTTCCACACACAAAAACATACGTAAGGGGGTTGGGGGTCTTTGGGTTAGTTAAAATATTTAAGTTACACCTAAAGTTACACCTGTCTAAAACTGCACCTACCAGCTCCTTAAAATGTCACAATAATTCACATATTGTATTTTATAACCCAAAGCACATTCTCCTGAGTGCATGTCACATAACCAGATGTGGAAGACAAAAAGAAGAGGGGTCTGTAGGTTTCATCAGCCTGTCACTTAGAGACACACAAAAAGTGACTGTTTGGGAGTGAGCAGAGTCCTCCACTGGTAAGACAAACTCACAGAGACATCAGCACCAAACTTCATCTTTCTGAGGGTAAGAGAACCATGCTTTCCATCTATTTTCTGCATATCTTCAGCACATATCCTGCCTCTTAAACACACAGCAGGAGAGATGAAAGAAAATTTCAAAACCAATTTGGAATAAGCAAAGGCTTGAATTTGAAAAAAAAAAAATACATACTAACGTTATACAAAAAAAGCACAGTGGGAATCAATCTTAAATTGTGTATTCTTCAGTCAGCAGCAAATACTGCAGACACAAAGCAAACTGAGCGAGGTGAATGCAAAAATAAGGAAACACTTCAAATTACCTTTTATGTCCAGTCCACTGGACATGAAATCAAAGCTTGTACATAAATCAATTGGTCTATCTCACTGTCAATCAACATATCAATAGCCCTGGTCCTGACATGTGAGCATCAAAGTTTGGTTGCGTCCAATTCTACTGAATGGGCGAAGGGGCTTTAAATTGCTTTAAAGGCTTTAAAAGCAAAGGCAACTGGACTTGAATTCTTGAAATTGTATTATTGGTTATGCTGTTTTTGTGAAGAATTCACATTCCAGAAGTTGACCCTCGGCCAGTATGAAATCAGAAAGACTAGTGACATGGTTTGATTTAAATGAAACCTATTATTATTTTTGGGGCATTTTTAGGCCTTTATTTGACAGGACGGCTTAAGACATGAAAGGGGAGAGAGAGGGGGAATGACATGCGGCAAAGGGCCGCAGGTCATAGTCAAACCCGGGCCAGCTGCGTCAAGGAGTAAACCTCTATATATGGGTGCCCGCTCTATCAACTGAGCTATATGGGCGCCCGAATAAAAGTTGTTTTGTTTTAACTTTATACATTTTAGCCTATCTAGTTTCATGAGAAACTCCACCAGTTTGACAAGTTCAGCTTAATGGTCATGGGGAGTAATGTGGAGGTGATATTGTGTCTTATGATCAGTTCATTTAAATTCATTTTAGTTGAGCCTAAACTGTCATCAACTTATTATGGCCTTTGCTGTGTGTGTCACCAGTTCAGTTTGTCTATATAAAGTTGAGTATGAGTAAGGATTGGGCAGGATTCTCTGTTGGAGTTCTACTCGGCATGTCCTCTGTGGTTCTGTGAAAGCTTTGTCAAGTCTGAGAAAATAACCTGATGTGATGCTTTCAAGTTGCATTATATTAAATGTTGGATCCACAAAGAATAAAGTAGGGAAGCCGTTAATTAACTTAGGGAAATGCCTGGAAACAGCAGATTATCAACTAGATAACCAGATGGTAAATCATACAATGTCAGAATTATACTCAGTAACAGTAATACATTATTTTTGTCTGCCAAAAAGCATAATTTTTGCATTAATTACATGCCACTTTGCCACACAGTAATACAGTAGAGACTTGCTAATGCTTGGTGGCTAAACCACGGTAATGTTATAAGGTTACAACAACTTTATTTATAGTTATTTTTCCTATCAGCTACTACCACAAATACAGTCTGACTATTTATGGGGGAAAAATTGAGCTATTTCATTAGAATGACATGAAATACAAAAATGTTTACTAAACATAACATGGATAAAACTTTAATACATTAACTTTTAACTTTAAAAAATTCTAGGTTTCGATTGACAGACCCCTAGCAGAATCTTACATATTCTACATTTAAATGACAATTAATGAGGAAATGGGAAAAACCCTACATGTTTTATTTTAACTCACAACTGGTGGAATGCTAACTCAAATCCTTCATTTATGTAAGCTTACTACCACGATGTAGTTTATTATAACTGATTAATCTTAAGCAGCATTGTAACTGATATTTGATTAATTGTTGAAGTTATTAATCTTACCTCCCCTTTTCCCCTCTGCCATGATGCAGCTGGACAACATAACGATGGCTCAGCTGGTTCACAGTGTGGAGCTTTCTAAGGACCAGACCGGAGTGACAGCCCAGATGTCCCACTTGAACGACACGATGACTGTCTTTTTTGATGGATACACTGCACAGATATACATTAAAGGTGCAGAACACTACATTCTGGATTAATACAGTAAAAGACTGCAGTGTTGGAGAGATGTTTGAGTATAGAGTAAAGAGTTCTTCGACTCAACACCACAAAAAAATCTGTAAATTGCCTTTAATCAGCGTTAAAAAAGGTTTTCCACAATTTCATGCAGCTCTGTAGGCTGCATGCCAAGTTTTACTTGTCTGTGACCATGTAAAGGGTGCTGTCATCCCCAAACAGGAAAACCAAGTTTTGGTTCTACACATCTCTGAATCACGAGCCACATTTTTGTGGTTAATAATAGCTATTTGCCCAGTTGGAGAAACAACCTGGTCAATCAGAGGCTTTGTGGGTGGCTTGAGTTGTTACTGTTAGTTGTGACATTATAAAGGAGTCAGATAGGCTAGATAAATCAAGATTCCTTAGCAGTGGTGGTTGTAGACCATTTCAAATGGAAGGGCCAGGCTGGGGGTCACATGCAATTTTAGGGGTACCAAATATATTAAACAATTAATATTAAGTGTTTCATACCACCAAACCTCCATAGGTCTGGTTCTACAAAGGACTAATGGTACACATATCACAATAAACACAAGAATACTTATTATATTCAGTGTTAACCTACATTTTATCACTGCACATGAATAATGTCCCCTGTTTGGGGGATAAAAGTGGGGTTAAAACAGATAGGGGGGGCCAGAGGGGGGTCAAGGCTTAATATGATAGGGGGCACTGGCCACCCTAATGAAGATTAACTGAGTTTTTGCTGCCAGCCTTACTCATTTCATACTCATATGGTTTTTCAAAAGTGAGCATGTTGTCAACGAATGAATGCTAGTTTATTGATCATATTCCCTCTCCTGAAAAGGACCGATTGGACAAACTCCACTTGTGGAGGGTTTATGTGGAAACTCCAGCAGGCCTTTCAGTGAAGCAAGGCTCTCTGAAAGCAACTCAAACACAACCAGGTAAGACCTCCTTCTGTCCTGCTATACTGCTGATGAATTTCACATATACTGTGGGCTCCTTGTCAGTGGTGCAATGTAACTAACTTACTCAAGTTCTGTATTTAAGTATACATTTGAGGTACTTTATTCTCTTTACACTTTTTACTTAAACTCCGATACAATTGAGAGCGAACAATTGTACTTTTTACTGCACTAAAATTATTCAACAGTTTTTACATGACAATTAGTTAACGATTAATTTACTGACAGCACATTTGCCAATTAAACTATTTTGAACGATAAAGTTCTTTTTCATGTAAACACATTTCATGTTTCCAGCTTCTAGCTATGTGAAGATTTGCTGCTTTTATTCTAATAATTTTAATAATTGTAATGCTTTTAATAATGTCAAGGTTTTACTAGTAACAGAGTATTTTTTACAGTGAGTGGTATTAGTACTTTAAAAGGATGTAAACACTTGAATACTCCACCTCTGGTTCTTGCACAGAGCAGTTGGATGTGTCTGTGCTTTGTGTGTTTGTTCATGAACGAACTGCTTGTTGCCTCCTAGCTGTGAGATGCAGTACGAGGACGCCGCTAACAGCACGATGAACTGCAACACAACGACTGAACAGTAAGCAGACACACAGACAAAACACTCCTGTCATGCATAAAACACACACACACACACACACACACACACACACACACACACGCACACACACACACACATACGCAAGCCTATTAAAGATGCATTAAACTCAAAGCTTGAAAGTACATCTGCTGATTTTAAAAATAAAAAGCGTCCGTTTCCATATTGGTGATTGTGGCACTGGTTTGGTTGATAATAAATAAAAATGTTGCCCTTTACACAATGATGTTTTGAAAATGACTTCATGCTGCTAATCATTTTGGAAACCCTGCTGACTGCCACTTTCCCTCTCTGCCTCCCTGAAACAGCTGCAATGTCCTGAAGGAGGTTCCTTTTACGGCCTGTCACAGCAACATTGACCCGGAGCCCTACGTAACGGCCTGCACAAACACTTTGTGCAAATATCCTGCAGTGGACGGTCTCAGCTGTCAGTTCCTGGAGGCCTACGCCAGAGCCTGCAGCCTGTACAGCAATACCACACTTGACGGCTGGAGGTCAAAGGCCAATTGCTGTAAGACTGTCAATGTTCAATGTTGAGTTACTCAAAGCAGGGATGATGCTTTTTCACTTAGACTTAAATATTAGGCAGGTGTTGTTTACCATAATTATGGGAGCAAATAAGAGACCTAAGTATTTGAATTTTACCATTACTTACATTAATTCTACTTAATATTGAAATATTGTATGTTAAAAAAACACTTATCTGCCTCTATTAATTCTGAATTCACCTTTTAGAAATTAAAATATGAATTTTCTTGATTTGCAATTTCAAAAGCAAAATCTGAATATATCTTTTATTTTTATTTTCCGGTGGTCACAAATTCAGATCTAAAAATTCAAGTTGAAAAAATTCAAATAAAACATCAGGCAAATTCAAATGGTCAAATTCAGATCCAAAAAATTCAAGTTGAGATAATTAGAGCCCTGCGTTTGTACATAAACAGCAATCTGGACGATTTACTGGAGCCCTGTCGTTCTCCCTGGCAGCCATCTTTGAGTTTCAATTTTCGAGCTGCTTTCTTGGATCCCAAGACTGACTGATAGGCCAGAAGTCAGTTTGATTGCATTCAGGCTCAGTAGGAGTTAAATTTTTGGGTGGCATGTGGCAGCCGGAAGTGGCATGTCCTGGCATGTGCCACTTTCCTAATACCAAGTGGCGTGTTATTGCGAGGCTACATCACACGCGGGTTGCGTTCAGGAAAAGAAGAAATGGTTGGGATTAGGAAAAGAAGAACAGGGTTGTGTTGAGTTTAGGAAAAAAAAAGGTTGGGATTAGGAAAAGAAGAACGGGGTAAGGTTGGGTTTAGGAAAAGAACAACTGGTTGGGTTTAGGAAAAGAACAACGGTGTTGGGTTGGGTTTAAGAAAAGGAAACATCACTCGCGGGACACAAAGTCACACACAGGACGCAATCCCTGCTCTCCTGGGTGTGGATTTTCGCCCTTTCATACTACTCGCTACGGCGTCAATTCACACGCAATTGCAATTGGTATACAGAAGTACCTGAAGTATAATTTTTGAAACAGAATTTGAAAAATTGAATTCAAGGTTTTTTAAAGTTAAATTTTTAAATCTGAATTTTACCAGTCAATTTTGAGCAACCTAAATCTATTTTTTTTTTCATCTGAAACTTGAAATTTTTGATCTAAAAAAATTCACATTCAGCTTTTAAAAATTGCTAAACAAGAAATTTCCTATTTTATTTTCAAAAAGGTGACTTTAGAACAAACAAATTCAGATACATGCTATTAGTAATGAGTAAACTATTTCAATATTTGGTATTCGGTGGCTGTTAAAATTAAAATATTTATGTCTCTTATTTTCTTCCACACATATTCCTCATCTTAGTTTAGCTTGTTGCAAATTAGCACCAAACTCAAAGTACAGCTGAGGCTGATGGGAATGTCATTAGTTTCAAAATTAAAATCAGAAACTTCACCCGATGGTGATACTAGATTTACAGTTAAGTGATCGATTCATCCTCTGAGGAAGATGAATGAAGAAGAATGTAGGGACCAAATTTCATGGCAATCCTTCCAATAGTTTTCTAGACCAGAGATCTTCAACAGGGGGTCACCAATATATATATATATATATATATATATATATATATATATATATATATATATATATATATATATATATATATATATATATATATATATATATATATATATTTTTTTTTAAGTTTTTAAGTTTTTTCAAAAATTAAAACGTCTCAACCTGAAATAACACATTAATAATAGGCTTACTGGCCTATGAGTTAGGTCACTAAGGTAGCCACCCACAGAAACAGTTAATCCTAAGGATTCAATGTGCCACATGTATGTTTAACATCATTAAAACATGATTTATAAAATCATGCCAACAATTACTATTTTAATAGCTTAGTATTCTATTCACTAAAAAGGTGTGTATAAAGGCTTTAGGCCTCCCTATATGTTATTGTAGGCCCAGTTTAATATGCAACTTTTGTACAATATATGTAGTTGGGGGGGTCCCTGCTCCGTCTCTCTTTCAGTTAAGGGTTCCTTGGCTTAAAAAACATTCAAGACCCCTGTTCTAGACATTTCGCTATAAACCACAAATGCCGGCCTCATGGTGGCGCTAGAGAAAATTCTGAGGATTTCAGGATCACCAAACTCAGCATGATTCATTGACTGACAACCATAATTATTTGTGACAATATTTTGTACATATCCATTTGATAGTTGAGATATTTCACTGGAAAAATGAAAAAACTGGTCTGCTGACAGCGCTACGTGAAAAGTCAGGATATCTTCAAAAGTCTTTAGGATTCATCCTCTGGGGAACATGCACGTCTGTACAAAATTCAACGCGATCCATCTAAGAGTTGTTGAGATATTTCAGCCCCGGACATATTTTAAAATGTCTAGTATTTTCTGTGTTTGTGTGGCTTTGTAGAGCACACACTGTGTATGTGTGGCACACCCAAGTAGGTGTCCACAAGACTCCAAGATATGGAGTCATCCACTAATACGTGCCTCTCTCTCTGACTGGCTGGGGTAGTAGATTTGGCCTGGGGTGTGTCAACAGTTGACTTGTACATCCATCTATGTCATCCTGATATTTAAAAAATGCTCACTTTTCCTGCAGCTTGGTGATGGCAGAATTGTTCTGTCCTCTGCCTCCAAACCATTCTATTTCTCTGTATAACCAATGGGACTTTGTTAGGCCCACAACCTTAGTTGGTTAGGTAAATAATCTGTCAATTTAGTATCTAGTAGTGATAGTTAGATGTAGGTTCATGAAGCATTGAAGTATTCAGCAAATTGGTTCGCAAAAGAGTAAAATTTCTCGAGGCTTCGTGTGCACACAAACCACCTGTAGTGTGTGTAAAGCCTGCTACACACCAGGCCGATAATCGGCCGTTGGACAGTCTGGCGAGGTCAGCGACTCGAGTCTGTTCGGTGTGTTCCGTGCTGTCGTCGGTTGGAGGGGCCGTCGGCCTTCATTTTGATCAATTTGACATGTATAATCTGCAGGGCGGGCACTGCCGGCAGTCGGTAGAGTGCTAACCCAGAAGTGGAATGAGCATGACTAGAGTCTCTCAAAATCTGATGAAAATCTTTTAAACTGACCTTTGTTGATCTGAAATGAAGACAGATTCAGCAAACTACATGGGCTGTTTCTCACTTAAAATGTTTTCAGAAACACGTTTCGGTGAACTATTTTAGTACAACATGAGTATTCTGAACAAAACGCCATGACAGTCTGTCTTTGAATTTCCGGAGAAACAAGACCCACGTGACGTGTTCGTCCAATCAGCTGCCAGTTTTCATTTTTGGGCGACAACACAGATTAGCGCCGCCTGCTGTTATGGAGACGTATTACGTCTCGTCGCTTCGGTGTGTTCTGAGGCACTTTTTTGACCAACTCGGGGAGACATCGGTCCAACTGCCTTTTCTGCCGACGGTTGGCCGTCTTGGTCAGTGTGTCTGCAGCTTCAGTCTTAGTCTTCCAAACTTGCAGTCTTCTGCTACTACCAAACATTAAGCTGCCTGGGGAGTGTTGCATGTGGTTAAGGCTGAATCCCATTCCTCCCCTTAACCCTAACCCTTTGTCTTATCCCTAGCCCTTGTCCCTTGAACCAAGTGGCAAGGGCTAGGGGTGAAAACATACCCCTATGAAATGGGACACCACTTGGTAACAGTTATGTCACCACACAGTATGATCACAAACTTCCAAGATACTGTCTGCAAGTGTGTGTATGTCTATTGCATGGGTTTTGATAAGTGTCATATGCATGTATATATTTTATAGTTCTTTTATGTTCACTTTGGTGGTGTATATGTTCTTATCTGTGTGCTACTTAGGTTTGTCTGCAATACATATTTTTAAACCCACTGCATGGTGTGTTGTATATCTGTTTCAGTTATCACTGTTTTGAATGTCATTGATGTTCAGAAACACTTTCTTTGTTAATAAAAATCTGTCTTTATTGCCCAATAAAGTAAACACAACAGGCAAAAACATTATATAAAAATACATTATGTTACAGAACCATTATCAACTATTAAAACCATAACTTACATGTCACACACACACATAAAAAGGCACTCACGCAAGACCACAAAAAACCTACAGTTATTCAGAAATTCCAGCCCGAGTGAGAGCAATCATCAAAGCAACAGTCCTTAAAACAGTATTAAACCCGAACCAGTAATAATAAATAAAACACATAAAAAAGAAAAATTAGCACAAATTTTGGATGAGCATGGGCAGATGAGTAATAATGTATTGTATCGTGTAAATATAATGGTGCGTGTGTGTAGTGAAAGAGGCAGATTTATTTTACAAATAATCTCAACCATCTGTGATTGACTGTATTTTGCGCCAGTAATGGCTTGGGAATACTGACTGTCAACAATGGGGAAAAAAGGAAATACATTTCAATGTAATCTATTTATAGCCCATCAATATAGTGTCTATATTCTAATAAGTAGGCCTATGGTTTTATAACATAACTGTATCTGTATTGTGAGTAATGCATCAAATGTGTGTAATCAGTCATTTGGTAGATAATTGTTTCATAATTAAATTATGTAGAGGGGAGACTTTTAAGCTGTGGTGAGGGGTTTGGTAATTACAATTTGGCCACAAGATATTGAATACACATCCCAGAATTCTAAGGTCAATAATGACAGTATGTTGATTTCTAATTAATGTTGACTTCGGGCTACCTGGTTAGCTCACCTGGTTGAGTGTGTGCCCATATACAGAGGCTCTGCCCTTGCCGCAGTGGCTGTGGGTTCAATTCTAACCTGTGGCTATTTGCTGCATGTCATTCCCCATCTTTCTCCCCCTTTCCTATCTTAAGCTGTCCTATCTAATAAATGCCCAAAAAATAAACAATTTTAATTTCAGTTGGAAAAAAGAGGCAGCAAAATAGTTTTGCTGGTTTTCTCCTGTAACATATCTCTGTCTGTCTGTCTGTCTGTCTGTCTGTCTGTCTGTTTCTGCCTGCAGACCCTCAGGCCTTCTGTCAGGACCGGTTCTGCAGCGCTCATGAGTTCTGCGGTGAAAACAGCAACGGTGGTGGAACCCGTTGCTACTGTCGGGCACTATTTGCATCCGCATACACATCTCAAAACAGTTTAGGTAAGGCTGGTACACAACAAAGTCACAATATTTCCCTCTGTAGTGTCAACCTGCTGAACTCAAGTTGGATAATAAGTTTAAGAATAAAGTCAACACTGCTACATTTTAGGCGGATAGTTTCATACTAGTCTCGCATTGCCATACTTTCTCCACAGCGCTGTGGAGAAAGGTCTGATTACACCACAGATACATTCTGGGATAGGAGGAAAAAACGATCTGGGTTGTTTGCATTTCTTTAAACCAATCACAATCGTCTTGCTAAGCTCCGGATGCAGCAACGGTGGCTCTGCACAATAATTTTGAGAAGGAACTTGTTTTGGTGGAACATTTTCACCCCACAAAAGAAAACGCCACATACAATATTAAATTAAGTTAACTGTTCACACAATACAGTAAGGTGAGCTATTTAAATTAGCTGATACATGCTTAAACGTAATTTGCTCTGAATTTTTATCTCTGTTCAAATAGTTATTATTGAAGGAAAGAAGAAAAACTGTAATTTAAGGTGATTCCAAAGTGTTGAACAGCAGTTTATGTTTTTAATTTCTGTCCTTGTGTTCAGGTGGCGTGGTGAATTGCAGTAACAATGCTCGGACTGTAACTCTGGTTGGTTGTCTCCTGGAGGACCAAGGCATCAGCTACACTGACTTACACCTTTACGACAAAGCCTGCGTAGGTCAGATGGACCCTGTGACCCACATGGTAACCATAGCCTTCGACATCGAAACCAACCCCTGTGGGACGATTATCAAGGTGGGTGTCTCTCCTCAACTTAATAACTCTCAAATTATTCAGATCCTTTACTGAAATAAAAGTAATAATACCACACTGTAAAAAATACTCTGTTACAAGTACAAGTCCTGCATTAAAAATTTTATTTAAGTAAAAGTATATAAGCATCATCACAAAAATGTGCTTAAAGTATTAAAAGTAAAAGTACTCAATGCAGAAAAATTTACACATTTTAGAAACTGGAAAAAATCCAAACAGTTCTGTCAACCAACTAAGTGTTTTAATGGTCTAATCTTTTCAGCTGCACTTGTAGGACGTTATATTGTTGGGTAGTTTAATTTATAATAACATGTGTTTTTGTGTGACACAATCTCAATTTGTAAAGTAACTGGTAACTAAATCTGTCAGATTAAAGGTGCAGTAGGTAAGAGTTATAAAACTAACTTTTTGTCATATTTGCTGAAACTGACCCTATGTTCAAGTAGAACTACATGAAGCAGGTCATTGAAATCAGGCTCCTCTAGCACCACCTAGGGAGCTGTGTAATTTACAAAAATCCACCGTTCCCTGTTCAGATGCACCAATCAGGGCCGGGGAGGCCCTAACTGTGTGTCAATCACTGCTCATGCACAAGCATTCATTCTCCCTTGTGGGGGGAGGAGCTTAGGAGACCATTTTGGGATTTAGCGGGAATTGGGGGGAGGGACTGAGAAGGTGTAAATGTCAACAAAATTTGGTAAGTCCTGGATCTTCGCAATCCTACCTACAGCACCTTTAATGTAGAGGAGTAAAAAGTACAATATTTCTCTCTGAAATGTAAGCGGAGTAGAAGTAGAAAGTGGCATGAAAAGACTCAAAAGTAAAGTACAAGTACCTCAAATTAGTAATTAGGTACAGTACTTGAGTAAATGTACTAATTACATTCCACCACTGTTCTATAGTTGTCCCCTGGGTTTCCTGTAATGTTAGTTTCAGTCTAAAAAACATTAAATATAACAAGCAGAAGCTAAAGATTGAATTCATGTGGTATTCTGCAGTAACAATGTCTGACTGCCTGTGACCTTGCAGATGAACGACAGCCAAGTTATCAACCACAATGGCGTCGTCCTGGAGACGACCAGTGAGGAATTGATGGGCGTCACCTGTCCCTTCGTCATTCCAGATATCACCATTGATTTCTCAGTGACATTCAAAGTTAAAAGTGGCTCCAGCAGGTGTGTCCTGGGTTGAGGTTCCATACTATATCATGGCACAGTATATCGCAACACAAAAAAATGTGGCAGTAAGCATTGTGGAGCGGATTGTTTTTTTCCTAATTGAATTGAAACATACCTCCTCTCTTGAAATGAAATACAATGTAATATAGTAATACATACTAACTACCAACTTTGAGGTGTTGATACCCAAATCCTTTTTTACCCTACACCAATATATTTCACCCAATGTTTTAAACCTTCATGTAAACCAAACTTCTACTGATCCCAAATGATAAAATAAAACATCAAATACCATTCGGTTGTTATAATAGGAGCTCCTAAAATGTATCATTGATTTTCACCTGACAATATTTTAGCTCAAACAATCACAAATATTTCCTAAGATAAAACAAATATTACAAAAACAAAAATAAATTAAATATCTTTTTTTTAAATATTAATAATAATAATAATAATATTACTACTTATATACTCATATAACTTAACTTTAATAACATATTGTTGATTAGTTGATTTATAATTTGTATTTGTAATAATCTAAATCTGCAAAGTAATTGAAGCTTTAAAATAAATGTAGTGAATTTAAAAGTACAATATTCACCTCCAAAATGTAATGGGTAGAATATGATATAGTGGTATAAAATAGAAAGTACAAAAATACCTCAAAATGGTACATGAGTACAGTACTTGAGTGAATGTACTTAGTTATTTTCTCCACAGGTTCTAAAGATTTAAAGGTTTCCGTAGTTTGTGAGCAGAAGAGAGTTGATATTTGTTTTGCAGCTCTTCGGTGGCGTATGTAACATCCGGAATTTGGAACTACACAGTGACCATGATGGCCTACACCGACCCGGGCCGCACAGAGGCTGTGGGTAAGGACACCGAGCTGCATCTGAACCAGAGGGTCTGGTTTGAGCTAAAGGCCGACGGCCTGGATGATAAAAACGTTGCTTTGGTGACGGACTCCTGCTTTGCAACCAACACCCCATCACCCAATTCCAGTCTGTCATACGACCTGATCATGAATGGGTGAGATACACACACACAGAGGCAGCGCACTCTCATGAACGGGTTCATATGATATCGTAAGAAAAAGTTATGCACAACAATTCGTAGGGCTGTGCAATCAATCAAAATTGAAATCACGATTACGATTTTAGCTCGCAAAAACAGAGTATTCCAGAAAAATGATTATTTTGAACATAGTCTACATCCACGATGTTCCACTTCGGGATTGCTCCTTTGTCGGCGGAAATTGCGCCGTATTTCGGCCTGATGTATGTCACCGCTTTCTTTGTGTAGGAATTCTAAACTCCGGTGGATTTTTGAGGACTATGGTTAACTGCTCCTCAGATCTCTGCAGGGTGAATCCAGACAGCTAGCTAGACTATCTGTCCAAGCATCGCCCAAGACGATTGTGATTGATTTAAAGAAATATCAATAAACCAGAGCATGTTTCTCTCCTTTCCCAGAATGCTGTGTGGACTAGCCAGACCCTCCTCCGCAGCACTGTGGAGGAAGGTCTGGCAATGCGAGACTATCTAGCACATAATCTTTCGCAAGTAAACTTATTTTGTCTTGTTTTCTGAATGACATTTTTTTTTTATTATTTAATACTATTTAAACGTTTGAAAATATGTTGTATACAATTTATTTTAAGGTGAATTCAAAAAAATTCAACAAGAAAAGTATTAAGGTAAACTTCACAGTTCAAGGTATTTTACTGTTGATTTGTTTACCTGTTTTTTAAGTTCAATAATTGCATCATCTTTACAGAAGTCAATGACTAATCGTGTTAAATAATCGTGATTTCAATATTGACCAAAATAATCGTGATTATGATTTTTTCCATAATCCACAATAGCACTAAATCGACTAATGTTCAGAATTTTTGGTGTGGTTTGGGTAAAAACATGAAAGAAGTAGGCCTACTTCCAGGACACAAACACCTGTTTTCTGGGTGAAAGTCTTGGGTTTTCCCCTCAACTTCAAACTCTGTTCCGCTCTGTGTCAGACTATTTCTTGGTCGGGACCAGAAATTCCCTGGATTCTCCACTGGTTGCCCAGGTGGACACCAAACAGGAGCTAAAAGGAGGGCTTATTAGACTTACATTCATCAGTTGGACACAAACACATATATTCCAATAGCAGCAGGACAGCAGTAAGTTAAATCACGTCGACAATGAGTCAGAAAACTTCCTTACCTTGATGTGGAAACACATAAGATGCTGTTAAGAGAAGTTAGCCATCTGGGCTTTCTGTCAGAAATCTTATTTCATGGTTTCGGCGATAAAACTATGTGATTAGCTTGAGGAAAAGATCATAGCTTCATTTAAAATAGACCCTTTTGGCAGAAAGCCCTGAAGGCTAACTACTCCCATGTGCAGGATTATATACTATTTGGTTGTCATTATATCTCAGTAGTTTAGCTTTTTTATTGTGTTTGCAGGAAGTACCTTGTGAACAATAAGGTGCAAAACGTAAATAAATTACATGAGACATCTGAAAGAATTCAGATGTAATGGGAGGTTTTGATGCTAGATTCAGCCACTGCAGCCGGTGATGTTGTGTGTGTTTATTTCCTGTTTCTGAGCAGCTGTGTGAACCCTGCTGACGAAACCGTGACGGTGGAGAGCAACGGACAGGGAACAGCCAACTACTTCTCCTTCAACATGTTCCAGTTCTCTGGGAACACTGGAGACATCTACCTGCACTGCAGACTCAACCTGTGTCTCAAAGAGAACAACTCCTGCGCCCCGGTATGTTCCCAAAAATACAAATACATGCAAGCTAAGAGCATTACTGAGGTCCAACACTGATGTTGGGTGATCAGGTCTGGCTCACTGTCAGTGTACCCAAATCTGTTGGATGGGGTTGAGGTCAGGGCTCTGTGCAGGCCAGTTAAGTTCTTCGGCACCAAACTGGGAAAATCATTTCTTAATGGATCTGGTGCAAGGGTATTGTTATGTTCAAACAGAAAAAAAGGTTGTTTCCCAAACTACCACAAAGTTGAAAGCACACTAGCATTAAAGATTTCCTTCCTTGGGATCTAAGGGGCCTCAACCAGACAAAAACAGACCCAGATCAAACGTACACTAAAGTATGTGATTGGGATCAACAACCAACATCACTAATAGGGCTATTAACCCAAAATTGACAGATCTAAGGGCATTATGTTCAATAATTTCTGTTGGCAGTTTCAGTCCACAAAGATCTGGATTAGTGTTGTATCTAAAGCGTGAACTGATCGAACCCTACAACTTCTTTTTTTCTCTCACTGTCTTTAACTTTAAACTAGAGCTGCAACCCGAATGGTAGGAGACGCAGATCTGCCATGTCTAAACCCAAAGACGAAAACCCAGCCATGGTCATCATGGCCTGGAGTACTTAGGTAAGATACATCTCTGAATAATGAGCACCAGTCAAGGGGCAGTTGCTCCTGTGTGTGAAAATGTGCTTCGCCTCCACTTCCACTGAAAACCTTAAAGCTTTAGTGCGTAACTTTTTGACATTAATGAACGTCCGTTACATTCAAGCATTGCCAAATGAGTTCCTACAAAGCTAATTAAGACTATCAGCTCCACACAACTCTCTCTGTATATCTCAGTATGGCTATGTTAAGAAGATTGTGGCGGGGACTTTCCTGCACAGAAACTCAAGTGAAGATAATTAACTCTTCTGAAGAGTCCATCATGTTGTTTTAATCTTCCGTGTCCTCCTTGGTTTGTATCAAGTGGATGGAAAAACATAATCTTAAAGGAACACGCCGACTTATTGGGACTTTGTCTTATTCACCGTAACCCCCAGAGTAAGACAAGTCGATACATACCCTTCTCATCTCCATGCGTGCTGTAACGCTGCCTGACGGTTCCAGCATTAGCTTAGCCTAGCACAGATCCTGCAGGTAACTGGTTCCAACTAGCCTACTGCTCCGAATTGTGACAAAAGTGACAAAATAATGCCAACATGTTCCCATTTACATGTTGTGATTTGTAGAGTCACAGCGTGTACAAAAAACAACGTAACATGAGACACAGCCATCTTCTAACCGTAAACAAACCGGGAACTATATTCTCAGACAGGCTTGCTGCGAGCATATCACTCCGCCCAAGTACTATATTCTTCCGCCTGAGAATATAGTTCCCGGTTTGTTTATGGTTAGAAGACGGCTGTGTCTCATATTACGTTGATTTTTGTACACGCTGTGACTCTACAAATCACAACATGTAAATAGGAACATGTTGGCGTTATTTTGTCACTTATTCGGAGCAGTAGGATTACTGGAACCATTCACCTGCAGGTTCTGTGCTGGCCTGATGCCGCTGGAGCCGTCAGACAGCATTACAGCACGCACGGAGATGAGAAGGGTATGTATCGACTTGTCTAACTCTGGGGGTTACGGTGAATAAGCTAAAGTCCCAATAAGTCGGCGTGTTCCTTTAACTA
>CM046790.1:29745683-29788183 GCA_025617405.1 Perca schrenkii
GTAGCTGAGAGTGGGTCTGGGCAAAGTTCATTCACAGCCCATTTCCAAAGGGGCGTCACCAACGGACACCAATCAGACCAACGATCCGGGTGACGTAGCAGCGACAGGGGCATCAACGGGTTGCTGCGCTTCGGTGGCCATCATGTTGAATGTAAACAAAAAGCTGCTGGCCGTCGCTGCGCTATCGTCATAGTGTAAAGCCCGCCTCAACCAACGGTTGCGATTGGTGTCTCGATTTGGAAAAACTGGAAATGGGCTTGAATGGGCTCTTGGCCAGACCAACTTGCAGAGCAAATCTCAAATTCGCCGGAAATTCGTCAGGGTTTTCCCAGGCTGGGAAGTCCATAGAGTTCAGAAAAATGGAGCCAAATCCTCAAGCTACTGATGTGATACGATCAAAAGCTCCAGAACAGCTACTATATAGACACTATAGTGGTTAAACAGTACAGATTCAGAGAAAAGCTCTCCTTTCAGACAGACGGACGGATCTGAATCACCCATTTTCTTTCCCCAAATCCAAGAATTTGACATTTACTCCCACTTTGACTGCCAAGAGTTCCATTCCACTACGTTTTATATATTACTATAATTATTGCTGTAAACTAAATGTCTCTGGATTTGTTGGTCGGAGGAAACAAGACGTGAAGACGTGACCTCGGCTTCTCGACAACCGTGACAGACATTTTTCACTACGTTTTGACATTTTAATAGTCAGAACGGTAATAAAAAGAATCATTACTTGCTTATTTAGGGACATTTTTCCCCATATGCCAATAACCATATAATAGCATCTTGTGTGCAAAAGTGTTACTATCCTCAGGCAGAGCATTATACATACAAATGATCTGGTATGTATGGTATTGTCACAATATTTTAACAAAAAATAAACATTCATATTTCTGTAGGCACAAGAATCCACATGGCACAATAAAATTAAAATAATCTCAGCTCTGTGACAACATTAAAATACAACAGAATTTAAAAAGAAAAGGAAAAAAATGAATTAAAACAAATGCAAAACACTTAAAAATAACAGCAATCAACACAATAAAGGGTCTGAAATTAACCCTGGACGGGCATCAGATGAAGGTAAACAGCTCTGTGGAGGGTAACAATGTTAAAGTCACCAGTGCTGTTTAACAAGCTAAGTAGAGAAGGGCAAACAGTGGGGGTGAAACTGCATCTTTATTTTATCATGTGCTTGCAGTCCCTCACTTTTTTCTTATCTGAAGATATCTTTTGTTTTTAAAAATACTCAAGGTTAGCATCGATGTGTTTTCATCAATACACCTTCCCATGAATTATGATAAACACTAGATTTTTCAAGGCTTCAACCCAGTTACACTACAGCCCTCATCAGATTTTCACACCGTGAGAAATAAAGAATTTTTATTCTGAAGAGAAGACTATAAAAGCTTGCAGACCGACAGAACTGAATCAGCTGCCGAAATGCGTTGCACTTCTTAACTACGGATTAAAAAGCTCAAATCCAAAAGACACAGAATGCGCAAAGTGGGGATGCTGTGAAAACTACATTTGAAGTTGGTCATTTGTTGCATTACGAAAAGTTTCTGGCCTCTAATCTCTGATACACAGTACATTCAATTACAAGTACAGGGACTGTTCAATACACTACCTGCAAGCAGCTGTAAAATTACCACACAACTTCAAAAAGTAATAAAGTAAAACTAAAGGTGACCAAATGTTGAACTCTCTGTAGCAAAGTTTCAAGTCTCTGCAAGTGGATTTTCAGAGAAACGACTAAAACCAACGGCTGTCTGACAGGAGCTAAATCTTAAAAAACGATGTGGAAAATGATGAGCAGTCATGTCAAGTGTATGTGATTTCAAGTCAATGGGCCTACACATGCAAAAGCAGCAGTATGGGTCATATACTGTATAATGAATAATAAGAATTTACTGGGGTGCAAAGAAGCAAAGTCATACAAATCTAACGTACTGGTAATGATGTTGGTGGGAAAAAGAACAACAACGTGTATTTCAGGTTAATTTCAGACCCTAATTACAATCAGAGCTGAGCGGGACGTCGCTGTGGATCCATGTTGCTCCGCTCTGGGGCAGTACAAACGTCTGACCAGTATCTCCGTCACAGGCTTTCTCACCAAAAGTGCAAGTTTGACATTTCATAGAGCAAGGCCATTATTTTCTAATGGAGAGAGCAGCTGCATTAGCCATAGTGGCACACACTACCTTTATTTTTCTGCCACGTTTAGCAGACAAAAGTATGTTTCAGTATGATGGGGACAATTTCACTGAAGACAAGAATGGTGGAAAAGTTCATTTTGTTGTGCTCTCAATTCTAGCGTAATCTCACTCTCCAGTCCTCCTGGGACTTGTAAAAAAAAACAACAGAATGATGGATGATACCAGATATGAAGATTTATATCGTGATTGTCGCACAAATTTCCAGAAAAGCAGCAAAAGAAAAAGCGTTTCCATCCACTACATTATGTGCAGATTACGCATTAGGAGTTACTTAGGCTACATCAAGATAAACCGTTGGTGGCGCTCATTAGTATTTCATGTAATTTGAGCCTGCCCTGTCAAAAAATTGTCTGTCACTCGTAACAGACAATTCATTTTAAAAAACAAAACAAAAAAGAAATTCGCCAGTTGGGGCCATTATACCATTGCAGAAGAAGTGGGCAGATGGCGTAATAAACAGAATGACAGTCACACCTTAAATGGCGAATATCCATGTAGAAAACATATGGAAGCCCTGAGACGCAAGTGAAGAAAAAAAAAAAAAAAGATGAATTCTGGTGATCCGTTTTCTAAGTCTGATCTAAAAAGTTCTCTCTCAAAGCCGGAAAAGTTCTCTAGTGTTGCTTTAACAGGGCTTTTGTTGTGGAAGATTTGCAGGAACGTGTTGCGGAAAAATCATTGTTGTTATTAAAAATAGCATGATTATTGTGTTGAATTTAAAAAAATTAAACGCAATGGAAATGTATATTATGCTTAGCGGGGTATTTATCCACCATAACGTTTTTTTTCCCCGGCCTATATTTGGGGGCCGGCCTTTATTTGTGTTGACTCACCCCCGCCAATTATTCTATTCTATTCTATATGTGTTTTTGAGGAAATATGGTAACTTTCTAATTAGACCATGGGGTAGTGGAGCACTTGGAAATGAGTATTACAACAACAAGCATTTGACGATGATCCTGACAAAAAAAAACAAAAAACTGTTTTAACAGATAAAATGAAATGATCCCACTGGTTGTAAAGTCATAAACACAGGAGAGAAAACAATTTAGATCAGACTTAGAAAATGGATCACAAAAAAAAGAATGTCTCACTCGCCTCTCAGGGAGTCCGTGAAAACATGATAAAAATATGACATTCATGTTATTTGAGGATTGTTTCCTCACAGATCTGATGTTTTGGTCTCTTTAGTGGACACATGCTTCATGTACTGTACGTCATGATTTATTAGCCAAGTCTGTTTCCATTTGCCATTTGTCGTATTAGGTTTTTGTTTTTTTATCTATACACCAACTTTTCCACTTCAGCCAAGCGTAAAAGCTTTTTTAAATATATATACTTTGCATTTTCGCCGTTTCGACTCAGCTTCTTTATGCACAAATTGAAAGTGTGCAAAATGAGACAGGTGGATGGAAACAAACATATTGTAGTTTGTAGCATTGGAGTTAGCTACTTTGTAGGATTACTGCATGTCCTGCTCTTTATTTTACATTCTACCTTGTGCAAACTATTGGCTCTTGCATGTTTGGTCTGAAACAGCCGTGAAGTTGTTCACAACGAATCTACAACTGACCAATCAGGACGCCTCATGCTTACAGAGCTGAACAGAACACAGTGGAGTTTCTCTATTAGAGCTGCAACGATTAATCATTTAATCGATTAGTTGTCAACTCTTTAAATTAATCGGCAACTATTTTGATAATCGATTAGTCGGTTTGAGTAATTTTTTGAGACAAAAGTCAAAATTCTCGGATCCCAGCCTCTTAAATGTGAATATTTTCTAGTTTCTTCTCTCCTCTGTGACAGTAAACTGAATATCTTTGAGTTGTGGACAACACAAGACATTTGAGGATGTCATCTTGGGCTTTTGGGAAACACTGATCCACATTTTTCACAATTTTCTCACATTTTATAGACCAAACAACTAATCGATTAATGGAGAAAAAAAATCCAATAGATTAATCGACTATGAAAATAATCCTTAGTTGCAGCCCTATTCTCTATATGTTCATAACTGGGGTGAACAGCGCAGAGGATCCATGGCATGGTTTTAACAAAACGCCCTTTCAGTGCCCGAATCTCTAACGGATGAACGGATTGCACAAAACGCAGAAAAGTCAAATGAATCTCTCCCTCTGGTTCAGACCAAACCAAACCAACAGCGGGAGGGATCCCACCTTGACTGCGATTAAAAGGTAGTTTGTGTAGTTTCAGACTGACACACTGCAGCTAACAGCCTTCGTATAAAATATACTTCTGAAATCAAATATCCTTCCTACTCTAGTTATTTCTGCCTGTAATTGAGTTATCTTAAAAACACATGGAAATAAACCTGCAAGTTACGTTTTCCTTGTGTCTGATGCAGTGACCTGCTTCATTTTATTTTTACAAGATGCAGACACATTTTTTTATAAAATTCTAAAACAAAAAAACTTGAATTCAATTGAGATATTCTGCACTGGAGGGAGGGAGCGGGGGAGGGGGTTCTTCTTGTTTTAAGAACATTATGTTTTTGGGACATAATTATAGATAGAAATGACAGAAGCTCTAGTGATTTTCTGGAGTCTTTCTTCGTCACTGACATCCTGCAGTGAAACCTGGAGGCTACATGTCATGAGATGATTTCCAAAAAAAGGGGGAAAGCTGGAGCTTGAACCAAGCAGTGTCAGGACAGTGTCAGAGCACTGAAGTTAAGAGTTTTGGATCCAGGGAACTCAACTTCATCATCCAGCAGGATGAAGCATCCACAGTGGCTCCAAAACTTCGGATTTCAAAATGTTCAACTGCCACTTTTTACAAGCAGAAAAGAAGCCAGTTGGCTGCCTGCTGAAGCAGCAGGTTGACCCCCAAAAAAAGCTCCCCAGACTCGGTTTGAGCTTACAAATATTTAGTATCTGGAGCCTGGTGGATGTCTCCTTGTGATAAGGCAGTCAGAGAGGACAAACCTTCAGGTGCCTCGGACTGTCCAGAGTTTTTGAGCCTCTCTCCAAACACAGCAACAGATAAAAAAAACAACATTTAAAAGCAGAAAAAGCAGGAATAGCGCTAAAAACAAAACAAAAAAAATGGTACTTGGATTTTTTGTTGTTGTTGTTAGTGATTCTTTTTCACATCTCAGGGAGGGAGGGAGGACGTGAAGCGGTCCAGACCACAGTGCAGAACCAGTAGGTCCATCCAGACGGTGTCCCGGTCGGGGACAGGTTGCCCTGGAGGGCGGGGTCAGATGATGGGTTTGCTGCGGTCGACGGTTTCGGACTTCTTCAGTTTGTTCTTGGAGAAGGCCTGGATGGAGCTCAGCAAGGCGGTGCGACCTCCCCCCGCTCCGCCAGAGGAGGACAGAGGAGGAGGAGGAGGAGGGGCACGGGAGGATGAGTCCAGCATAGCAGGGGGGAGAGGAGGGGGAGGGGGAGGAGTAGTCAGGGATCCTGGATAAAAAAAAAAAAAAAGAAAAAAAAAAAAAAGGAGAAAATGAAAGGAAAGAGAAAACAGTGAGAAAACAACACCGCTGGTTTCTGCTGACATTCAGTTTCCCCAGGTGCTGGTTACACAAAGATAAACTGGCCTATGGACTCATGGCGGCCGTAGTTTTACTTTTGAACTAGTTTAATGAGAGGTAAGGAGTCATGTTGAACGTCCATGCTACTTTCACTGCAATTATTCACACATGAACACTTGCAGAGGGCGGAAAAATGTGTCTGTATCAAAACACTTAACCAAAAGAGGCACTCATCATCACGGAAACTTTGGCTGAAGATTTAAAATGGAAAACTGTCTCGTTTCGGTTCACTGTGAGTAGTTTATTACAGTCTACAACACTAATATTTCTAGGCACACTTCACAAGAAATGGTTTGTTAACAGTTAATAGATCATTTACTCAAAAATACCTAATTTCTTACTTATAGTGGAATCCTTCATGAAGTCATTCATAAAAAGGTCATGGGTTTCTCTTTTTCTAATGAGCTGACAGCAAAAGTTATCTAGTCATCTGCAATTATAAATGTTAATAAGTTAATAAACGTGTTTCTGTCCTAATTCAAAAGCACTGAAGCTCTTTTCGAGAAGGGAAGTGATGCAGTGATCCATTGGAGGGGTCTTCGTGGTGAATTGAAGAGCACGAAAGAGCCAAAAAGAGGTTAAGTGTGATGTGAGGATAAAGGGATTTTTTTTTACTTTAAAATGTCATGTTCTGGAGATAATGCTATCCTCAGGAAGTGAAAGTCACACTGAGCTTTAGAGTTTGAAGACATCTTTTGTAATGAATGGCTTCTAACCGATTTATAAAGCATTAGAGAAATATGTATTACCAAAGCTATTACTTGCAACCTATGAACCTTTAATAAAGGGTGACTTGATAAAAGTGCTACCACCAGTTTTATTAAAAATTGTTAATTGTGTGTTCCATAGGTTTCCCAGATTTTCCAGAAAGTGTTTCTCTCTGTGAAACCAGCACCTGCAGATCAGTGTCTCAATCCACCATCAGTTCATGTAGGCCTACCCAACGCTGGGTTTCCACAGGCAGCGTTTTTTTAAACTGTAACTCCGCTGTTTTGGTCACGAGCAGCGGATTTCAAGCGGAGTTGTGTCACCACAACATGATGCCGACGGTGTACACGTTTTGCAGACAATGCGTTGTTAGCATGGGCGACTTTAGACCCTTTTTAGGGGGGCTCAAGCCCCTCAATTTTGGTGCTTCAAGTGATAGTTCGCAAACTTGTCGGTTAGTGACAGAGGACAAAAAATGACAGGTTCAAAGGGTTTGAAACAGATTTAATATCCTGTGTCACTGTCACCGATGCTATGCACCTGTAACCCAGTCAAGGAAAGGGTTAACAGAAACGTAGTGTTGGCCAATCGGAGGTGGTTGTGCCAGACTCCCGCCTTTGGCCGAGTCTCTACCTAATCTGTCAGAGGGAGAGCGGGAGACGGTTGTGAAGTTTAACGTTGGTAGTCCCCAGAGAAGAAGAAGTTTGTAATGTCGGGCGCCTTTGTTACTATGGACACATGTTGCTCAGTAACAAAAAAAGCCTTATTTAAGAATATGAAGTCAAAAGGCCCGTGGTTCCTAAAGTAAAATGTTTGGTTGTGTTAAAGTGAAACATTTAGTCAGTCATCCGTTACATTTTTTTTTTGGTTTATGTTTTTCTATATGTGTACACAGCTCTAAAAACTACAGTGCCCATGAGCTGTTTCTATGGAGACAGAATAATAAAAGATCGATCCAAACATGAATTTATCCAACAAGGCTCAACCTCACCATGTGCCGTATGGCAACAGAATCCGAAGCTCTCTAACAGCAATGTTCTCTGGGACTTGTAGTTTTTTTCTCTATTAAAAGTTGCTGTGCCTTTACAGCTCTGGTGTCCTGTACTAAAGGATCTACTTCCACTCTGTTTTCAGGCCAGTTGTACTTGCTTTGTCAGGATCACTTCCATATTGACAGAGTGAACTGATGGTGAATTGAACCTAAAGATGGTACATTCTCTCTCAGTTGTGCCATTTTGCATCTAACTGAATAAAACCCAGGGATTACAGGGAGAGAAGCGAAACGATGGAGAGGTCTAACATGTAGCTGAAGCAGAGACCAAAAGCTGCGACTTGAGTTCACAGATTCCACCCTTCTGGGGAATAATCTGCAACGTAATGAAAGAACATCTGTCAGTCTGACAGATGGCAACCACACCCGGAGAAACCCGTCACTGCTGGAGACAAGTAGCATGTTTGAAGAGGATATTTCTTTGGCCGAATGGTCTGTGGGGCTGTGGTGAACAGTGAAAAGATAAGAAATTTGATTTGAATAGTTGAACCATTGCAGACCCACTAATGCCTGCAGAGGTGACTGATTATCTCCAGGATGGCTGTGGAACAAAGTGACTTTCATTACATTTAGCAGCCACAGTGACCTTTAGTCCTGTAATATTTAGAGGACTCCTCAGTCCCGTCCACAGTCACACTTCCAGTGAGACCTCTGTGATCAGATGTGTCAGATCGGAGCCCAGCTGTGTCCACATTTCACGATTAATGGGAATAACCGTGGAATCTATGATAAGCTCTGTGATCACAGGCTGGTAGAAGTTCTACAGATTAATAGAGGCTGTGTCCAAAGTATGCACCAGCATGAAGGTTTCAACATTTTTACTTTTTAAGTCTCTGCAAGTTCATCCCTTCATAGAAATGATAAAGAACCAGTTGCAGACCGGAAGGAAGGAAACCAATCTAAAAACAAATGGTCTAGGGACACAGAATCACTTCTAGAAGTCTTGCCGAAAGTTAAACTCCCCGACTAAAACACTCCGACCTCAGATTAGGACTGAGAGTTATTGATGAAGCATAGTAAGAAATAGAAAATGCAGAATAGCAGCCATCTTTACGTGTATGCTTCTTTTGTGTAGAGGCAAATAAGTTAAACAGTTACGGAAGTTGTATTATGCAAAACTATAATGCCAAAAATAAACGCATAGCGTTTCCAATAAGCCATTTGCAAAGTAGAATGTAAGAATACACATGCAACCCAGTCACGCACCGAAGAAAATCTATGAATAGTTTAAAAAAAGAGTAGGACAGTTGGCTCTCAGCTGTGGAGAAAATAAAATCGCTTCCAGTGTCAACTTCCTATTTCAACTATACACCTTGTTGAAAAGTGGCATTTCTGTACCCAGTCTCGGGAAATACACCATCTGCTGGTGACTTCTAGGTTTGACACGTCTGGAACTCTTAAATATCAGCGGATCTACGTATATCCTTCTTGGTTAAGCAAATTGATGAAATGTCAGGACAGAGTTCCTACTCTGAGAGGCTTGATATATACAGGCCGAGATCTCCTAAATGATCAACAGTGATGTAAGTCATACAGAATTTGTAATTGATTAAAAACCTACCAGTGTAAAGAAACACAAATTAGTGCAAAAAAAGTTTCAAGAGGTTTGTGGGCAAAGTATAGAGCGTTGCAGGGATGACGTATTTCTGTAGGCCGGCCCAACACGGATGTTAGCATCATCCTGCTGGTTCCCTCGCCAAAAAGCCAATGAGATTGTTTCGTTGGATTTTGGATCGTTGCTCTGTGGCAAACAAGAGTTTATGATAATCTTTACGAAAAAACACCACTTTTTATGATTTTAGCAGCGTAAATGCAATCATCCTAGGTAAAAGGCTAACGTCGAGCTATAAACAAAACTACACCACGGCAACGCACCACCGCTAGCTAACTGATTTTGTGTGTTCAGTGTAATGAACGTTTGTAGTCTCATTTAGCCACTTGTTGGCAACTGCATAGACCCATATATATATATATATATACACACATATATATATATATATATATATATATATATATATATATATATATATATATATATATATATATATATATATATACACACACACACACAATATATATATATATATATATATATATATATATATATATATATATATATATATATATATATATATATATATATATATATATATATATATATATGCTTCTAACCAAAAGACAAATGTTCAAAGATCTGACACAGAAGCAGACACACAGACATAGAGACAGAAACAGACAGACAGACATACAGACATGCTGGAACTGACAGATCACAATCTCCAATGAGAACAGATCAGGTCGGAATCAGGGACAAGTTGGACTGTCTGTGAGGTTTGGAGACCATTGCAGATTGTGAGGTTTTTTTAAAAAGATGTGCGTACCCCCCTGTTCCAGGCAAGCAGTGACTCGATGCTTCACTTCACATCTCATCAGCCCTTTATCAGACGGTCTACTTCTCGAGATGGTTGAATGAGGAAGAAGAACAGTGTCTCCAGCACTGAAGGTTTATTTTTTATACTGTATAATGTCCTGCTCAGTACATACTTTGCAAACAAAAAAAAATCTAAGTTTTGTGTCAGGATTGTATGTTTACATCATGCGCTTAGGTACAAAAAAAAACTATGATATATTGCAATCTGTTGTTATTAACTCCCAAATATCAATATCAGTATCAGCCACTGGTCAGGAAATTTTTTAAATGTTTTGTGTCCATATTACTGTCAGCAAACCAAAAGCTCTAATCTAAACCTGTGCTGCTCTCTGCACTGAATCCACATCCACGCCACCGTGATCCCCCTCCATCCATTTTCGAAATTGAATTTAAAGTCTATTCTTTCATTACAGCATGAGCATGAGGCAGATGTCTGTGACCGGGAGCTTGCTGGGAAGCCAGGGTGTACGACAGCTTTAAAAACCACCAGTGACCTTCATCATCATCATCGACATTAGAAATCTTTTACTTTACCCAACGACACGGTCAAAATGGAGCATGCTCTATGGTGGAGACAGCACAAGAAGAAGAGAGAGAGAGGGAGATGACAGTTATCTGTTCAGTGGACCAATCAGCATTTACACCAGGACAAAGTGATTATCACCAGGAGAAAGAAGAGAGGAGAGGAGGAGGAAGAGGAGAGGAAAAAAGAAGAGGAGACACTAATGCCAGGGTAGGAAACCGATGACACATTCGTGTCAACATGTCAAAATCTGGTGATTTTCTGCATTTTTCTTATAGTCACTAAATCCCATTAAAAAAATCAAAACCATAAAAGAATTGAGTATTCTAACAAATGGTAAATCCAGACAGCTAGCTAGACTATCTGTCTAAACTGAGCTTTCTGTTGCACGACTAAAACAACTTTTGAACGAGCACATCTTCCACCAAAACAAGTTCCTTCCCGAGGCTATTTAGCAGCGGCACCGTGCGGAGCTTAGCGCCACCCTTTACGATTTGATTGGTTTAAAGACATGCCAATAAACCAGAGCACATTTTTATCCCACCCTGGAATGCTGTGTGGACTAGCCAGACCCTTCCTCCACAGCACTGAGGAGGAAGGTCTGGCAAATGTGTGTTGAGCTGCTGCGGAAATTAGTCCCCAACAAATGCCTGTTTGAATACCGTTTTCCAAAACCTATAGTGACCATCTGTTTTAGGAAATGACTGAGCCTTTTTAAATATGAAACTATATTTTTATTTTGTGAGATGTTTGATAGATTTACAGAGACAGACTAACACATTGTTGGTTTGGGTCTTTTTGTGGGATTTGTCATCAATAAGAAAACCAGAGTTATGCTTTTTAAAATCAAATCAAACATCAGTGTTTCCCATCCTGTGTCACAACCAAGTGAATAAGACACAAGCTACTATAGCAGAGACCGATACCTGCCTGACCACCAGGTCATCACAGAACGACAGAGGAGGTGAACAGACAGACAGACAGAGACGAACAGAAAGGTCAAGTCAAATGATTAGTCTTCATAATCACACATGCACATTTCAGATGAAAATTGAGGGAAGAACTTTTTAGAGTTAATGATAAAGATGTTGTTATTGATCTGATTAGCGTGCTGCGTGCTGAGACCGCACACCACAGGCCCTGCAGGTTCTCACCACAAGAAGGTGCTGCACAGTCTGTCCAATACTTTCCCAGAGAGACAGACAGACAGACAGACAGACATAGGGGAAGACAGAGAAACATACGGGAGGACAGACAGACATACGGGAGGACAGACAGACAGATGGGAGGACAGACAGACAGACCTGTAGTGAATGGAGGGGTGGGGGAGGAGGGGCATGTCGGAGGGGAACTGGCTCCAGAACCTGAAGACAGACAGAAAGAGACTCTTTAATAAAAAATAAAAAGGTTGACTCATACTGTAGATAGCTACATGGCTAACTAACCAGCTTACTGACCAACTAGGTGTCTAACTACCTGACATGCCACGAAACTAACTAGCTAACCAAAACAAACTGTTTCAGTGATCAACACACTACCTACGCAGTTAATAAGCTAACTCTTTAAGGTTATGGTTAGACTTGTTGTTGCTGTAAATGCTGTCAGACTAACCAAACACCAACTACTCACCTAACCAAAACAATACCTACCAGGCTAACTAACCAATTCATTAGCTTTAGCACTCAGGGTTAGCCCTGAGTTAGTTAGTTTGTATGGACAAAAGACTAGCTAACTTGCTAACTAACAGACTGACAAGGTGGAGTATTTGTTGAGGGTAGTAAGAGCAGTGACCTACCAGAGTTATTGTTGTTTCTGACAGTGACGTCTTCTTCATTTTCAAAAGCTGACTGTCTGGACTTCTGCAAAGACAAAAACACAACATGATTTTGAATTTCACTGTTCACGCTACTTCACCAATAAGCACCATTTTGCTTTTACAAACCGTACTAATTCTTGTGTATACACTAGCCTTTGTTCCACTAACCTCAAACAGTCATGTGCATTAAATGCTTGCGTTTCACTCTTTCTAAAACAGTTGAATATATGTTCCTGTGGGTTTCTGAAGAAAGACCAAACAATGACAATATATCCCACGAGACTCTGCCACAGAGGTGAATCAAAAATAAATTTATAGTAAATAGTAAATAGTAAAGTAAATAGTAAAGTTTATTTTGAGCTGTAGTTCTTAGATGCTTTCGAAATAATCTGTTTTATTGCATCCAGCCAAGACGCTTGTTGATATTGATGTTGATGCTGTTTATGTTCAGATGTCATGAGGTTTCTTTGTATGGTTGTGTGTGGGAGACTCTGTCGCATACCTTCCTCGCCAGAATCTTCCTCCTCTTCCTCTCCTCTTCTGAGCCGTGGTGAGACTGAGCTCTGGTTAGCCTCCTGTGCTGGTGGAGCTTCAATCAAACATTCATACACAACATTATTTATCTTCCAAACAGAAAACTTTCAAAACAAGCTACGAGCTGCCTACCGGTATCTTTTAATAAAACCTGCACTGAAAAGTGCGAGCGCCACTGCTAAAGAGCAGGATCAAGATGCTCTCACCATACTTCATCTTTTTATAAACAGCATGGGGAAATAATCCAAGCAGCAGAGAAGAAGCACGGCTGCAGTGAGTGCAACGACAGTGACAGAGACCAATGACAGCAGCCAGTGGCCATTACAGAAAGAGCAGCTCAAAAATAATTCCACATTGATGTCAGCACTGAGTTTATGTGTTTGCAACATGAAAAGGTTGTGGGAATTTACACTACCGGTCAAAGGTTTGGATTCACTTAGAAATTTCCATTCCAATCCATTATAGACAGAATACCAGCTGATCTGAGTGGGTGGCTGATCTCTAATGAAATATCTACCTTGCCCATTATCAGCAACCATTCATCCAATGTTCCAAAGGCCCATTCTGTTTACTAATCGGATATCATTTTAAAAGGCTAACTGAGAAAACATTGGAGGACCCTTTTGCAAGTATGTAAGCACATAATGGAATCTGAAAACTGCTGCCCTGCTTAAAAAAAAACAAAGAAAGCAACTGATCTCAGCTGGTATTCTGTCTGTAATGGAGTGGAATGGAAATTTCTAAGTGACCCCAAACTTTTGACCGGTAGTGGATGTTGCAAGGTTTTCCCAGTCTTTTATGTCACAAGAGCCAGCCAAAATTCCTCTCTGCAGCATATACTGTGTTTACCTTGTAGAAGGTCACTGATTGAAAATAAAGATTTGGAGCAAATTGTTGACGGAGCCTTGAAGAAATCCCACGACCTCCCACATATCTCCAGTGGAGCTGCTCAGTGCTATAAATCAAAAATATGTTTAATGGGCGTAGTGACCTACCACTCTCTGCTCTTCCTGCAGCCTCTTCTCCAGACTCTCCTTTGCAGTCTTCAGCGCCTCTTTTAGCCTGCTGGGAACCTGGAGGAGTGGATGGGGATTCAGGGATTTGCTATTTTTCTTCCTCTCTCTCTTTTTGTTCCCAGAGTTAATATTCTGTAGGAACCTTGTGCACGCATAGACAAACTCTAAGAAGCATTATCAAACTGAGTCTCTCACCTTGATCTGGAGTTTTTCTGAGTGTTGGAGCTGGACGTCACTAAACAGGCTGCAAAACACAAACAGTGACTCATCAGCTGATCAACAAAAAGCTGATGTTCTGATTCCTGCGCGTGTCCCATTTTAAATTCCAGACGTTGGTTTGTTGTATTAAAGCCAAGGTAATCGTTTGTCATATAGATAAAAACCTGGCAACTGTCTTTATGATACTGACATTTTTTACTAAACCACTAACCGTAGTGTAAAAAAAATGAAGTGCAGTCACTTCCCTGAACATACAATGAACTGATACGGGTCCCAGGAAACACAATTTCCTCAATTACAGAAAGTATAATTTGAGCTTTTGTTTGGACGGAAGGCCACAATGAAAAGATAAGTGTGTATTTTCAGATTTTGCCGGCTTATCGTGGATGTGGTCTTCAAATCAAGCTGCCGGAGTACACATAGCGAAATAATGGGTCTGCATACAGACTGTGTGTGTGTCACTGCTCACTGAAGACAACAGGAGAGAGGCTAAAACTCTGAACTCACGGTGTCTTGATGAGCTCCAACACAGTTGGCATCCCGCTCTTACAGGCTTCTGTGGACAGAATGGACTGCAGCACGGATGCTGAAAAACACACACACACACACACACACACACACACACACACACACACACACACACACACACACACACACACACACACACACACACACACACACACACACACACACACACACACACACACACACACACACACACACACACACACACACACACACACACACACACACACACACACACACACTTATAGAAACATTGGGACAAATGTAAACTTGATGTTTCAGGTCTAGATGTCAGAACGTCTGGAGGCAGAAAAGACACGTGACAGCATCTGTATTAGGGGTGGGGGAAAAAAAAAAAAATCGATACAGCATAGTATCGCAATATTTTCCGTGGCAATACTGTATCAATACACAGACGCCAAGTATCGATCTTTTATGATATATGTGTTGGTCAGTTTGTCTGCTTGACAATCCCATTTTGCACCGATAAAAGTGACGTGAGATGAACAAACGGAGAAATGTATCTTTTTAGATAAAACAGATGTTGACAAAAGTTTCCTTTTGGGGACATCATTTGAAATTGGGAAACATTTGAAGTTGGAAAAAAGGTAATAAATTGCAATATATCACAGAATATTGCGATATCTTTAAAATCGCAATAATATTGTATCGAGACATAAGTATCGTGATGATATCGTATCGTGAGGCCTCTGGTGATTCCCACCCCTAATCTGTATGTGTCCATGTTAATCTGTGTGTGTGTGTGTGTGTGTGTGTGTGTGTGTGTGTGAATATACTGACCCACAGCGGCGTAGGGGACATCGGCGTATTGATCGACTGGGACGCTGTCTGGCGGTCGGCCGTACGTCATCTCGTACAGTAAATGTCCAAAGCAGAAGATGTCGATGCTCTCCGTGGTCTGCAGATACACAAACATACAACATACAGAGCATTCACATAAACTAACTCAGGTTTATGGATCATAAACTTTCAAATAACAAAGTATGTTAGTACATTTACAGGATCACTCGGCAATGTCGATTTCTAAGATGTTGTTTAGATAAGATTTAAGATTTAGTAAGATTTTTCTCTCAGCTTTTAAGATGACATTTTATTATCTTGCCCATTAATCCAGCCAATTAAAAGCTGTACTGCGTGCTAATTCAAGTATTCTACTATAGTTATTTAAAATAACATATACAAAGAGAGCATACAATGAATTTAAATTTAATTAAAAAACAACAAGGAAAACATAAGTAAGACAGTGAACTTGTGAATCTTTTTTTTTTTATATAATTTGAAGAAAAAACATATTTTTGTCAAGTTTTCTAAAAACAAAAACCAGCCTATGTTATCCGTTTTCAGTATTTACTTACGTTGATCTTCCTGAGCTGGGTGAAGGCGGGTCGCAGTGCCGAAGGAACTCCCAGCATGCCGTTCTCTACGTCCATCAGTCGACACACGCCGTCATCCACAATTATGTTGGACGCGTGCAGGTGACCGTAAAATAATCCGCCGTCATGGAGGAGCTTCAGGCCCTGTACACACACACAAGTAACACTGTGATTTATTTCTTTGCATGTGTTTTGTGTGTGTGTGTTTTCTGTGTGTGCGTTTTGTAGGGCTGTGCTCGATTGAAGAAATTCTTAGTCGACTAACACTCATTCAATTGTATCGACTAATCGATTAGTTGATTTAATCGATAGAACTGTAAATCTGAGTTTCTCTGCAAAGAGTCATGCAAAAGCACCACTTTAATTCTTGTGTTTACCAGAGATGTGCTCGTACGTTTTTTGGGAAATAAGTCATTCAGCATGAAAAAAAGCATAAAACATGACTAATCGACTAAAGAAATCTAAGTAGACTAAGACCACATCGACCGATTATTCGACTAATCGACTAAGAGGGAGCAGCCCTAGCGTTTTTTGTGTGTGTGTGTGTATCTAAATACCTCCAGGATCTGACGGCCGTACAGTTTGATGTGCTGCAGTTCGAGACCCTGACTCTTCTTCGGGTTACAGTACTTCTTCAGGTAACTCTCTCTGGGCTTCACCTGGAGGAGAGAGAGTCAACAGTGGAACTACTTTCTACCAAAGAACAGTAGTTGGATGTGACTAAGTGCATTTACAAGTACAGTACCTAAGTACAATTTTGAGGTACTTATACAGTACGGGACAAAAGTTTGGACACACCTTTTCATTCAATGCGTTTCTTTATTTTCATGACTATTTACATTGTAGATTCTCACTGAAGGCATCAAAACTATGAATGAACACATATGGAATTATGTACTTAACAAAAAAGTGTGAAATAACTGAAAACATGTCTTATATTTTAGATTCTTCAAAGTAGCCACCCTTTGCTTTTTTTGATAACTCTGCAAACCCTTGGTCTTCTCTCAATGAGCTTCATGAGGTAGTCACCTGAAATGGTTTTACACTTCACAGGTGTGCTTTGTCAGGGTTAATTAGTGGAATTTTTTCCCTTATTAATAAAAAAGCAAAGGGTGGCTACTTTGAAGAATCTAAAATATAAGACATAATTCCATATGTGTTCATTCATAGTTTTGATGACTTCAGTGAGAATCTACAATGTAAATAGTCATGAAAATAAAAAGGAAACACATTGAATGAGAAAGTGTGTCCAAACTTTTGGCCTGTACTGTACTTTACTTGAGAATTTCCATTTTATGCTTCTTACCACTTGACTTTTTTGGCAAATATACTTTCCACTCCACTAAATTAATTTGACAACATAAGTCACTAGTTACGTTAACTACTCAGCAGTACATAGAGTAAATGAAACAAGTCCTACCTTTGCTGCAACTTTAAAGTGATGGACACAGTAATGCATCATAAGTAAAATCAAGTCATGGAATATATATTTTTCTGAAATGGGCCATTGCATAATGAGTACGTTTGGTACTTTAAGCAATACTCTCATACTTGTACTTAAAGCTGTGGTAGGAACTTTATTTTTGGCGCCATTGGGCAAAAATTCCATAACCATTTTTCCTGCGTCACACCCACTTTTTTACCTTACAGATGTGGTCTCTCAGAGAGCCTTTCTCAGTGAACGGCCGGATGAGCAGAGCTGAAGACTCGCTGGTGCTGGAGAACAACAGCGGACAGAGATATGGAGTCTGGAGAGGAGGAGGAGGAGGAGGAGGAGGAGGAGGAGGAGGAGGAGGAGGAGGAGGAGGAGGAGGAGGAGGAGGAGGAGGAGGAGTTTGATTATTTACAGTCCATAATTAGAAACAAATGTATCTCTGTTTTCCTAGGTTTCTGACTGAATTATATTCAAATTTGCATTGAAATAAAGATTTAGAGAGAGATTTAAATATGTGATTAAACGGTTGACCACACCAAACCATATGACTTTAATATGCAAATAAGCTGCTTCAGGTTTAGTTGGGTTATTATTTGCAGCATAACGTTTTATTACACAAAATGGCAAGGCAAAACAAAATGTTGTTTGAGTAATAGCTGCGTTTAGCCGCGGATATCTCACCACCCTAGCTTTCAGTTGACATAGCTTGCTTTAGCTTTAGCGGTCACTGTGCGGTAGAAGTGTTAATGGCGAGTTCAACAGTCCACAGGTTAACCAAAGCAGAATGCTGTTACTACAGTCTGGGCTCCTTTTTGTGGTTACTGCAAATTTTAACGTGCAGTTTTCACCAAGTACGTAGTTCCTGTGCAGTAACTGTAGTAGTTGTTACGTACCGAGAGGCTGGTTAGGAGCTTCATGGCTGACTGCAGGTCTTTGTCGGGCAGGAACTTATCAGGACCCAGGTCCACCTACAAGACAGACACACACACACAGCACAGACACAGCACAGACACACACAGCACAGACACAGCACAGACACAGCACAGACACACACACCCCTATTCAGGTTGGAAAAAGCTGACTTGCACAAATGTAATTCAAGTTCATGTACTTTTCCTTCAATAAATCAGGTTTAATCCTTATTTGCATTTCAAGGCTCTGAAGGAATTCCTTTAAGTCTGTTCTCAGTTCAACAAGCAACCAAACTGAGAAAACAACAACAACAGTCCCTTCAGTCAGCTGAACAGAAATCGGAGTGAAGTTCCAATCAGACTGTTTACTGACTTTATTTCTCCATCCACGTCTGTTGCTCCTGACTGGACGATAACTTTCACATCAGCTAATTACATTTGATTGAATTTAAATCAACCTGAAACTGAATCGGTTCTCAGACTGTGGGAGATCACTCAGCATGGGATAATAAGTTCCTGGAAACGAATGAATACTGTCAGAGAGAAGTGAACGAGGAAAACTTTCCATCTTTCCAAGTGTCTCTTTCCAAAAGAGACTGAATTTAGAATTTATCGAGTAAAACTTTTCCATGTGTTGTTGTTCTCTGAACTTAGTCACTGCTCCATAAAAGTCCTTCCTACTGAAATGTGTCGCAGATTTAGATTTGCCAAATGTGTTTTTTTTAAAATTGCGTTTGAAAAAACATTAACCATATACTATAATAATTTACATGCACAACATGCATGTTTGAAACTTTGTATAGATTTTTAGATATTTGATCCTAACTCACGATTTAAAAGACCCAGAATAAAAAGCCTGATGCTGAACACTTGTATTCCATTTGGGGGGTTAATCTACTGTATGTGCTGAGAGAAATGCACTCCTTAAGGTATTTTTATCTGATCACTAAAAATTGATGCCACTAAGCAGAACTGATGTACTCACCCAGCTCAGCAGATACATCTCCTTGGGCTGCTCTTTATTTTTGATTAAAAAGTATTTCTTCCTGATCCTCCAGCCTGAAAAAACAAACAGAATTTTTCATTTGTAACAATAAGAATTAAAATGTCAGAGAATGTAACATATATTTAAATACACTGCATTATTTTAAAAGCAACACTATGAACCTCTTGAGGGAAGAGGAACACATTCTTCCTCTTCCAAGTGACGTTAATAAAGCACTAAAAACACTTTTGTTTGCAGCTACAGCCTGACTTGGTCTGATATGACCTGTAGCTTATAAGAGCTTACTTTATGACTTTTGTCTAAGTGTGCTGCGGTTACAATAATATTGTAGCAAAATGCTAAACAGTAACTAGTTTAAACTAAGGTTGTCGAAAGTAGTGATACTTGCAGGGGCGTCGGACTGGGGGGGGAAGGGGACTGAGTACCCAGGGCCCTCATGTGAGGAGGGCCCAAAAAGATGCAAGAATGAAAAGCTGTGGGTGCGGGGAGGGGCCCCATAGAGAATGCCTTTCTACAGGGCCCAGAATTGTGTGCTACACCCCTGGATACTTGGATACATTTTCAATACCAAGCTTTTAAAATGATACGATATCTGTTAACTATACATTTGATAGTATCGAAAAATACTAAAGCTATAAAAATCCTCAACCTGTGGCTGTTACGGCATTCACCTTTGAGCAATGAAGCCACCAGCAGCACTACGCAAGTGGACAAGAGTTAAGCAACCTGTTATTCTGTTATTCAAGAAGCAGGCTGTTAGCCATGCCCGGGGGTGGAAGTAACACACTACATTTACTATCGTTACGGTGTGTTGTGTTTCTTGTACTTTTGAGTATTTTCAAAAATCAAATCCCATTTCAAGTTGCATACGTACAGTTCTCATGTTATCAATTCTCAAGCTCAGGTTCAGAGTCTTACCGATGTCTTTGAGAGGCTCCAGGACCTCCCACTTCAGGTCCGACCTGAAGAACATGGAGACCTGCTGCAGGGCGATCTCTGAGACACAGACAGACACAACACTTTAATAAGCGTATAAAGCAAACGTTTTTCTATTTTTTTTTTTTTTTTTTTAAAACAGACAAAGCTCATTTATACATGAGGGGTCCATGTTGACTGGGCATTTATATCCATTTAAACCCACCAAAATCCTCAAACATAATATCATGTTCATATACATACAGCTATCATGGTCAAAATGTGATGTGTCCCCAGAAATATTCAAATAATACAAACATAATAAACTATTTTTATTCATAATGACCTCCTTTTATTTATAATAAGGGGTGTGCAAAAAATCTATTCACATTCGAATCGCGATTCAAGTTCTACCGATTCAAAATGGATTCATAGAATTCAAAAAATCGATTCATATTTTCTTTTCTTTTAAATTGTGTTCTTTTCTTTTAAATTGTGTATTGCAATCACATGGGAAAAGTAACTACATTTACATACTGTGAATCGGGTTTTTTTTTCTTTTTAAATCGAGAATCGTTTTTTGAATCGAAAATCGATACTGAATGGAATCGTGACATTTTCTGAATTGTGCACCCCTATTTATAATTACCGCTGCCCAGGAGGTAATGTTTCAGATTCTGTTTGTTTGTCAGCTAGATTAAGGAAAGACTACTGGCATGATTCTCATGAAACCTGGTGGAAGGGTGTAGCATGGGCCAAAGAAGAACCCATTACATTTTGGAGGGGATCCGAATCATGGGGCGGATACACAAATTATTTTTAACTTTCATTAACGTTGCGAGATAGGGCATTTGTGCTGCATTCATTTGGTATCGGAATAATCAAATCAACAAAAAATCAAACTGCAATAAGATCATGAGATGGGGCATGCCTTAGCGGAGGTCAGTGCTCTCTGAGTGCCCTTCTAGTTTATTTATGGATCTACTGAAACCTAGTTGATTAATTAAGAAGTACCCTTATGGAAGCAAATAAGAGACATAAGTCTTTGAGCGAGTCTGCGTCCAATCAAACCCACTTCTGGGGCACGTTCAATCTCAAAAAGGTGTGCACCGTTTTGCTACGGTTTCCTGGTTGAATGACATGTTTCCTTGGAATGGTGTGAAACTGTGTGCAACAGGCTTTGAGATATGTTTTCTCTCGTTTGGTGGGGGTGTCTGTAACCTTGTGGTGATAAAAAGCCAGAGCGCTCGCGCACACAACAGGATGTTCAACGCACCCCCGTTTCAGTTAAAAAGTGTTGCTACGTTTTGTCAGGGCTAAACATAGCCCTGGTCTATCAGAGCACGGGCTTTCTTGGATCACATGACTCACAGACCGGGCTCTGATAGGCCAGATGTCGGTTTGATTGCATGCAGGCTCGATTGCCTCTGCTATCCCGCGTGGCCCGGATGTTACCCTGTGAATGTTCAACTTGAATTGTTCAATCTGAATTTGACCAATCAAATTTAAGTAACCGGAATCTGAATTTGTGACCACTGGAAAATATAAATTGAAATTCAGGTTTTTAAAATGTAAAATTAAGAATTTTCATATTTTTATTTCAAAGAGGTGAAATCAGAACAAAGACATTCAGATACATGGTTTTCAAAGCTTAATATTTCAATATTAAGTACTCAGTGGCTGTTAAAGTTCAAAGACTTGTGTCTCTTATTTGCTTCCATATACGCTTCCAATTTTTACTTTTGAATTGTTTTAAAACACTTTAGGCACACCGAACTGGGGGCTGCAGAGTGTGTTCAGCCCTAAGATCACCAGCAGCCCTCATCCCCCCCCCCCCACGTTGGTTTTTTCACACGTCAGCGGACTAATTTGTCTAATCTTTACGGGTCTTTTTAGACCAGGGTGGAAACGCAGACAACCGTGAGCTTAAGGAACTTTTCAGTTCTTTAAAAAGTTGTTCCTGGGACTAAAAAGTCTGGGGGGTTGAGGTGGAAATACAGCTGTTGAGGGAACACACCTGTGTAGTTGGCAGAGTAGTTGTTGGGGTCCAGAAACTTCTTGACACTCAGGGAGCAGGAAAGCAAGGGATGCTGGGTAATTGAGTCCAGAAAGGCCTGCAGTCCTCTCTGTCTCTCTGCTATGAACTCCCTGTCCATGTTTCCAATTAGCTTCTTTGGAGGAAGAGGGAGACTGATGCCACAAACCTGGAGAGAGAGAGAAAGAGAGAGAAAGAGAGAGAGTTGTTCACACTTTTATTTACGGTTTGTTTTAATCACTATTGACTACATTTTCCCTTTATCCACGGTTGTCCTTTTTCTGTATTCAAAAAGAGACAAACAGAAAGCAGGTTTCCGACAGCTCTGCTTCATGTTGACTGAGGATCAGGGGCTGGTGGGAGGTCGGGGTCAGTGTGAGACCCCAAAAAAAGGAAATGAGCAGGGGAAACCTCAGCAGAAAAACTGCTAACTTCCTGTTGTCCAGGGATGATTTGACCTGAACATAAGACGGGTCACAACCAGGACAATCTGATATACAAAGTCAGATCCGCTCCACTCTGGTACAATGCAGTTCCACTGCTTATAGATTTGCTAAAGATCAATATGAAACTGTCCTGAACTGATTCTAACCAATGTTTGAGACCCAGCTTTTTGGTATATGATCCTTTTAACTAAAGCACACAGCAAAAAAAAAAAGCACAACAGAAAAATGCCTTATTAAATTTAAGTGAAATATGAGCTTTCTATAGCTTGAAACAAGCAAATGTGGCTGCCAGTGCAGTAAGTGATTTTCACTTTGATCAGACATCTAGAACAGGTCAGGATGTCCAGCCAAGACAAGATTAGTGAAAATAACATTAGTGCTATTCTTGTTTCTAGATAATAAAACTTCACACAGGCAATAACTTCTCCAGGTTGGGAGCTGTGTGTACTAACCATTAAGCCACTATGACAACTGACTCTAGTTAAGATTTCACGGCAATCCCTCCAATAGTTGTTAGAGAGATTTCAGTCTGTACAACCGTAGATTTCATTCCAAAACTAATAGCTAACCAGTACACGGACGATGATCAAATTGCTCTCTCACAAGTCCAGCCGAGGCTTCTGGGAAAATCGCTGACACAACAGCAAAGCCTTGAGCCTTAGGGCTGCACAATCTTAACCTGACTCCGCCAGATGGATTGCTTCGCATTTGCTCGGCATATCCATCTGGGAACTTTCCGTTGGAGAACTTTTGGGAAGGGGCGGAAATACTGGTTAGCTGATTGGATGAACCAACTGTCTATCACCTATGTTGGTGATAGACAGGCCAAATCAACCAATCAGATCCACGAAGCGTATGAAAATACAACCACAAGCCCGCCCCTGCTGCTGCAGCAAAAGCATAGCTCGTTAGCTCAGCATGCAAGCAACATGTCGGTAAAGGATATTTGCCGTTTGTGTAACGAGAATTTAGGAATAAAAAGAAGACACCCTTTCAGGTTCCCGGACCATATTCCAAAAGAAGGATCCAAGAGAAAAAAAGCATTAGCGAGCGGCTAACAGAATTAGGGCTACCGCTGTCTGAAAATACTGGTTAGCTGATTGGATAAACCATCTGTCTATCACCACCTAACCCACCTCAAAAACCAACGCTGATTGGCCCGGTCGTTTGGCTAACGGCTCCAAATTTTCTCTATCTCAAGATGCCAGACTGATCTGCGAGTGGAAAACTGGAGCTCGCGAGATCAGGACGGTCTCACGAGGCTAGCACAATGTATACCGTTTTTAAATCGCCATCGCAATATCAACTGGCGCATTAATCACATCGCAAAAGGCTGCAACGTATTGCAACAGACACTCAAGAGATTTGTTTTTTTGTGTTATTTGAAAGGAAATGTCAGCAGAAAGCTGCACTTCAAAATGTGGGTCATTCTTTTTTTTTTAAAGTGGTGCCTTTTTATATTCAATTCAATGTTCAATTTGTTCAACAGAAGAATGTTGGAAATGATTTCCTTTCATTTGTTTCAAATTCAACAAGCACTTTCTTGTATTTTAGCAGAATACTGAAAGCAGCAGAATTGAGAACTGAGTACAATTTATTATCTGTCCATTTATCAAAACTAGTATCGTTCACGACGTTTAACAATGGTATCGCATATTTTCCTCATATCGTGCAGCCCTACTGAGCATGTCGTAACAAACCGCCACTGAGGGTTCCCAAACAGGAAGGAGGTTGGCTAAGACGAAGCTGGTGTTTGTTGGTGTTTGTTTGTGTGTGTGTGTGTGTGTGTGTGTAAATATGGACCAATGGAATTAACATTTTATATCTTTTTATGTTGTAGCCAACTATCTACAATTCACTTATACTTTACTGCTGCCCATTTTCCAAAGCAGATCACCATGGACATTTTAATGGTGCCTCCAAGTGAGTTGTGTCTACCGCGGTCAGGAGGAGAGAATACAATGGACACCCCACTATTGGAGCATTCGCAATGTCCTGACCACTCTCGACTTTAACTGATCTTTATAACCCTTGTGTTGTCTTCCCGCTGACAAAAATTTTAAACTTTTTTTTCAACGTTTTGGTTGTCTTTTTTCGACACTTTAGTCACTTTTTAAGATGATTTTATCAATTTCTTATGCGTTTTATTTGAGGTTTTAGATTTTTTTCACCGACGATTTTGAAGCTTTTTCCTCACATTTTTTCAACTTTTTTTCAAATGCTATAAAAATTGAAGAAAACATCCAGAATTCAATGAAAGTAGCAAACTGATCAATTATTTTACTTGTGAAGACCGTTGTATGGAACCTTTTTTTTTGACAATTTGGTTGAAAGAAACCCAAATTTGTGATATAGAAACTTTTTGAAAACAGGTCAAGTTTGACCCGAGGACAACAGGAGGGTTAAACATGTCTGACCCCATGGATTCTGGGGTCATCTATATCAAAAACCCACTCTCTGTTATGATCAAACATTAAAGGGGGCTGTGAAAAGTCGGTTGTTTCTAGTAATGGGCGGACCAATTCTTCTCTCAGAATTGTTTCCTTCAAGATGATACACGCAAGTGGTATCAAACCCTTTTGAATTTTAAATACTTTTTTGGAAAATATGGCGCCAGTTTCTCTGGGACACTCTGCTATAGTACATGCACGTTTGACAGCCAGTGTGGCCTTTCCCACAAAACTTCTCCAATGAATTACTGTACATGCCATCATGCATAAATTTACATTTATCAAAAAAGAATTATAAAATAAAAAGGCCTTTATTCGATAGGACAGCTCAGACATTAAAGGGGGAAAGAGAGGGGGGGAATGACATGCAGCAAAGGGACACAGGTCGGACCCGAACCTGCGGCCGCTGCAGCGAGGACCGAGCCTCTGTACATGGGGCACACGCTCTACCGCCATAAAATATTAATTTGAATGCATTGATTAAGCATCCCACTTGTATGTATTGTAAGGTTATGTAAGCTGAATACGATAATACAGAAATGTCACTGACATTTCCTCGTCATTCTTTCTGAGGGGCGAGTAGCAGACGTCCCAGTTCGAGACAACGATTCCCGCTCATTCATTGGTTGTCCCACTTCCGTTCTTTTGAGTGACTGCCCCACCTTAGCAGGAAGCGTGAGAGTGAGCAGTAGCAGTGGGAAAGGTTGGGCTTTCGTGAGCACTCAGTACGCTGACTCGGTACATACCGGACACTAAAAAAAAGAGTTGATCTGTGCGTTCGTTTGCACCTGGCACTACTGGTTTCATCCTTCAACAGCAGAACAGCAGCTTGAACTCTGTCAGACATCCAAAATGTCCATGGCACACTTCTCTGCTGTGCATCCCTAAGATCAGTAGGTTTTGAAACACTGAATGTGTGACTGAAAGATTAAACTCACCATCAGGCTGCTGTTGAGAACATCAAAGTCACTGTAACGCCGGATCACCTGCAAAACAAACAATTCACCACCTTACTCGCCTGTTAATCCGGCCTGGATAGTTTTATTGTTCCTCATTTCTGCCAGAAAACAATGAATGGTATTTCAGAGTTGTCGTCTCTCGGCCAGGTGAATTCTAATTACGATCAGAGCATTTACCTGCCAGCTGTTCTCTGAAGACACGCCCCTCTGGACTCGGACGATGTACTCCTGGGAGACAAGAGAGAACACAACCATCAAAACACTTGTTGCTGCTTTTTAAAATGAATCAAATGTACCACAATAAGAAATAGTGAAAAAGTAAACTGTGACTCCATATAGAGTCACAACTCCATTGGAAAAGTTATAATATTGCAAAAGTAAGATTATGATTTTATATATATATATAAAAAAAAAAGAAAAATGGTATGGAAAGAAAGTAGTTTTATGAGGCAAAAGGTCACATCATTTGAAAAATATTTTAATTTTAGAAGATGAAAAAAAGGTGGGAGTCTGCGATTTTAATCGAATACACTTTTTGGTCAAATTCAGCGCATATCTCCTCACGGTCCGCTAGCTGTCCATTCTGTGTGCGCGCTTGATAAAGAAATCTGGTGTTAATACACTATTCTGTTCGTACAGGCACAGGACAGGGGAAAGGCCACGGAGGCATATAGGGAGGGGTGTATTTCTTTGGGTATTGAGTTCAAATATCAACAATCTTTCCCTACAGACTCCAGCTTTAACCCTCCTGTTGTCCTTGGGTGAAATTTGAAGAAAAAAAAAAAGTTTCTATATCAGAAATGTTGGTTTCTTTCAACCATGTGTTTGTGTGTGTGTGTTAAGTGACAAAAAAAAGCTTGGATAAAACTGACAAAAACATCGAGGGAAAGCGACAAAAGTGTTGAAAAAGACGACCAAAACGTTATTATTTAAAATGTTCACCCAGAAAAACTAAAAGTTGCACGGTCGACCGGAAGACAACACGTGGGTTAAGTGGTAAGATTACAAGATGAAGTCATACTAAAGTCATAGAAAAAAAGTATGAACGTTCGATCAAGATCAGGATTCTGTGAGAAATAAAGTCATAAGGTTTCAAACGAGTCATAGCCAGATGAAAACTGGAACTTAACCAAACAGGTTTTACATTTAGGGCGTGTTCACTTTGTTTCCTTTCCGAATAAGTGGTTAAGATAACACTGCTCAGTGTCTCCGCGTTCGACAGATCTCTGCAGCGACGCCGCTGAGTGAAACGCTTTCATAAACCGACAAGAACGATGGACAGAATTTGGAGAACAAGAACCATTGTGTAAACATGGAATTTTCCTTGAATCTAATCCTCTCAGTCCTATTGACGTCTAATTCCTGCTGACGGACTGGCATTCATTCATGTGAGCTGAGCAGCTTCCCAAACACCCAGGGTGTAAACAAGTCCTGACACCACTTCCTGTCAACCTACTGTAACTCAATACAATCTCTCGTTGAGGATTTCTATCATCAGCCTTTCTGCAAATTTCTATAACATTTTTCCCAGTGCAGCAGTTTGTACATATTATACGTCACTGTAACAACGTCACTTTTATTCATGATGATTGAATATTGAAAAAGGCGCGATACAAATAAATCTTCCTACGGTCCGTTCTCAACGCTCTCCACCCGACCTGAGACGGTCAAGCTGGTGACCTTTGACCTGCCACAGTCTTGGGCTTGTGGAAGCCGTTAAAAAGAGAAATATCAAACATTAGGGATGCTGCAATACGCTGGATCGGTATCAGCATCAGTACTGACCTTATTATTAGGTAGATTGGGTGTTCAACATTAAAAAAGCATTTTCTTAGTCAACGTCATATAATTTAGGGTTTATGCTACATTCATTCAGTCACGGCAATCTGCAGACTCAGTTTTTAGTGTCACAGTAACCTCTGGCCTCAAGTTACTCAACATATTATACAGTAACTGATCTCAATGAACTCCACACAGTGAGCTTTACAGATTTAAGGCTTGAGAAATAGGAGTACTGGTATCAGCAGATACCTTCAGTTGAACTATTGGAATCCCTATTTAAGTAACAATGAGGTTAGATCTTTATTTGCCATCCATTCCTCCACACACACACACCACACCACACCACACACACGAGAAAAGGTCCTGCTCCTTTTTTCATCCTAATTTCTTTTGTTCAAACCTAAGACGTACCACTTTCTTATTTACAGTATTTATTTATTTTCAAAAGGAAGACTTTTTACACATACTAACATTTAAAAAATGGTTACAAGTTTCAAATATAAAAAAGCGCTTGTATCAATAAAAAAAACATTCCGGGTTATTCTAACTGAATAATAATAATAATAATAGTGTAGTGATTCTTAAAACAGGCATCAACTTTGTCCTGCCCGAGCACAGTGTTATAGTGTGTAGAAGCCTGTCCTCAAAGTAGGCTTCTGCATTCATTTTGGAGCTGCTTACATGTTGAGATATTCGGGAAAGTGGTCTGACAGATTCAGCATCAAGGAAATCTGAAATAATGATGTTCTGAATAACAGGAAAGTTGCTTCCCCCCCAAGAGTGGACTAAACAAAAACAATAACTCTGTACCAACACTACCAATACAGATACATGTAATGGGTTAGCATAGACTGTATATAAAGAGGTTAATATAATAGGCTACAGAGATATAATTACCCACCAGTATTAGTCTCTCCTATAAGGTTATGATGAATGGTTACAACACCAATGAACAATGGTAGGATGTCTGACATTTGCATGCTAAGCTAACTGGCTAGCTCAGCTGATCCCAGTCGGACTGTCAACAACAAACCCACCGCAGATAAGTCCATTATCGGACAAAGGACACATGTCCAGTTTTATGATACCTACACCTTGTCGCTGACAGTCACATGATTGAAACGTCGTTACTTACTGCAAACAAGAGTTCAAAGTACACATTTCATCGCAAAGTAACGCTGAACGGCTTACCCCAACACCGTTGCGTTCTGGGAAAAGATGCCACGCCAAACTCCGTTAGAAATCCGACTGTTTACGGTTTCCGTGAATTTTAACAGAGGCCAATTATTTGTAACAAGACATTTAAACTTCTATGCAAACAAAACCACTCTTTTTTCGATTCGGCAGAGATAACATGCAGAAAGCAGCATTTGTTTACGTAAAATCTCAACACTTCTAACCGGCTAATGGGCTATAATGTTAGTAGTTGCTGTCAGTGGGAACTAGTTTTTTTTTTCCTACAGGTATTTGGTGGAGGGGGGTGCATGCATCATGTTACAACAGTGTATTCAAAATCAAAAACGGCCACATATATTGTTTTAGATAGCATATTCGTTTGTCAGGACGAATCAATACGACTTTTAAATGAAATTCGCTTTAAAGTGCCATAGCTAGCTAGATAACGACGGTTGTCGGGGTTTACAGGCATATAGCGTAGTTTCGCCTCCTGGCCCTTTAGTCAGTCAGCGTCAATGCTCTATTTCAAATCCCTTTATATCAGCAGTTTGTTTTGCTGTGTGTAGTAGAGCTTCCAGGAAATTGCTTAATCAGTGACAGCACTACAGAGCCAGGGTCAGCTGCCTGCCTGCCTGCCTGCCTGCCTGTCCGATATTGGAGTTACGGTGCAACTCCGATGCTTAAAATGATACTGTCAACTGACTCACGGGATATCATGATAGTAATATTTTTTAAACTATATTGACTTTAGCATTCAGATGTGGTTTGTGGTTAGTATAACAATTTACAGGAAAGGAGACAAAATGATAGCTTCTAGATATGTGTCCGATAATGGAACTGGTGACGCAGCGATTGACTCAAACGCCCCCCCTTTAAAACTTGGCTATATTTGAAAAGGCACCAGCTGAGAGACATGGTTCCGCCCGCAGCGAACCACATGAAATGTTGACACCGTAAGCACGCAGATTGTTGACGGCTAAAGAGTCGTTTATTTCCAGTAAACAAACACTCACCGTGTGGGACTGCAGGTTCTGGCTGGCTTCGATCACCGCCGTCAGGGGCACAGTGTCATCCAGCAGCAGCCTGCCGGGGGCCGGCTTCTCCAGGAAAGACATCCCGGGAGGATCAACGGTGGAAGTCTGATGCGAGCGTCCGTCTGTCACTGACTGAAGCCGCCGGGGAGCACACTTGGGCGGAGCCCCGCTGATCAGAGGAGGAACACCAACAGCCCGGGAGAAGCAGACTATAGTAGCTGGTACCTTTTTAGCTTTCGCAACCAGGAAGAAGCGCTGGCTCCGATCGGACGTCAACAGGCTGCTTTGTCGTCATAATTAGAGGCTGGGAAACCACGTCACGGCGCGTCAGTGCCACCTGCTGGTCTAGAGCAGGAACCGTTCTGTCACATCAGTATTGACTCTCTCTCTCCATTATGGATTTTGGAGATTTTTGTTGTTGTTGTTGAAATAAACAATTTAAAAACAATAATTAAATTAGATGAGAAAATTATTTCTTGTTTCTGAAGCTTTCAACTACGTTTCATGGTCTTCCTCAGCAGATAGAGTTGAGCTGTGCTTTGACAACATCAAGTAATAATCAGAATCAGAATCAGAATCAGAAAGGGTTTTATTGCCAAGTACGTTTTTTGACACATACAAGGAATTTGTTTTGGTGTTGCTGGTGCACATCACACATTCTCTAAATGTAATATTAAACAATATAAGTATAGGTAAACAATACATGTAATATTAAACAATATAAGTATAGGTAAACAATATAAGTATCTGTACACAGTATGTATTAAATTATAATAATATGCTCATTGTTCTGCAGCTTTACACTGTATATGTTGACACTTTTTCCCAGGACAGGTGATTTCAGGGCCAAACATATGCCATCCAAATTAGTCCACATACTGACTAACAGCCCTTCAAGTAGAAGAAATAAGATGAGACAAAGTCATCAGTGAAATCACTTGTTTAGGTGATCGGTTGGACTGAAGACCAGCAGACTGTTTGCCTAGGGCTGAGCGGTGTGGAAGAAAAAAAGCTGTCTTAGGTCCAATTCTGTGGCTGGCTCAGATATGTTTTATTCAATGCATAGTGGAGACAGAAGTTCAGAAGCATATATACTGACTTAACAGGAAACAGGCTAAAGAAAAGGTGTGGGCTGGGCTAAGCTATTAGTCTCTGAGAAGACACTCAACTCAAGTTGGTCTGAGTGGATTTGCATAGGCTCAATGCACTTCTGTTCCACAAAGCATCACGTGCTTTGATTCAGTTTTTTTAGATAAGGTGCGTCTTTCTCTCCAAGCCAGCCTGGGCTCTCATCACAACAAAAGGCCTCACACATAGAGATCAAAGTAGATGCTCCGTCGCAGCAACACTAAGTTAGGAAAGGCAGACACTTAATTAAATCAGGATACATCAAGACATTTGTTTTGATTAAAGTAACATCGTTTCAGCACAGCGAATGCCATTCAGAAAAGCAGGGACTTTATCAGGGAGCAGAAAAGACGATACTAGGATAAGATAAACGTTTACTATTAGTTAATACATAGGTACATCTACTTTTTAACTTAAGTTCTATGAATAAGCTTGTTCTAGGTGCAGGTCTATTGTGTATTGCCATTTGGCTGAAGAATACAGAGACATGATTTTTGGTCCATATCACCTAGCCTTGTTTAGGCCCTGCATGGCACACGGTTGGACATCCCTGCAGACATGTGAATTTAAAACAGCAGATTAAGTAAAGTCACATTCAGTCTAATAAGTCCAGAAATGTTCAATTTGCTGTCTTCGCCTCTACTTTTGTCATGTTACCCACTGCCACCTTGCTGTGGGTAACATGACAAAAGTAGAGACAAAATGAACACTGCTGTAAGAATGGATTTGATTAATTCAAAGATAAATGGTCATTAAAAAAAAGACTTTCTCAAGTTTTTATTCAACAATATTCCACATTAAACAAAATACAGAGCAGATCTGACAAATTCAAACATCTAAACAATAAATCCTCTGGTAGCTGCTCTGTGCCGACGCACTTCTTCTCGCTGGCCTTTAACTACGTGATCGATAAACAACAAAAATCACAGAATGAAGCCGATATGGAGCAAATTCCATCGTGTAGAAAAAAACGCTGCGACAAATCATCTTGGGAGACGCCGAGCTACACATTGGTGCTGCAGCGACCATTTTTTTTAAATCACTGCCACAACTGTCACATCAGGGGGCTGTGGCGTCTGACCTCCTCCTCCTCCTCCTCCTCTTCCTCTCACTCCTTTTTCTGCTGTTCCTCGGGCATCATCACCATCACCTCCCCCTCCATCACCACCTTGTCCTGGACGGAGCACGTCACGGCGATGAAGGCGAACGACATCTTGATCTTGCGGACCTCGGCTTCGGCCGTCACTTCCTCGCCGATGTAGAGCGGCGCCGGGAAGCGGATCTCCTGGTACAGGAAGATGCAGCCACGGCCGGGCATCCTGGTGCCGAGCACGGCCGAGATCAGGCCGTTGATGAGGACGCCGTGGACGATGGGCGTCTCGAAGGAGGTGGTGCTGGCGTAGGCCCGGTCCAGGTGGAGGGGGTTGGTGTCGCCCGTCAGCTCGGCGAACAGCTCCACGTCGCGGGACGAGAAGGCTTTGGTGAGGGAGGCCCGCTGGCCGACGTGGAGCGGCCGGCAGGAGGGAGGAGGGAGCCGCGGCCGCCATTGATTCAAGACGCCGCTCCACGCCAAACTGGCCCTGAAGACTCTCATCCTCCTTCAGTCCAGCTGCAGCTCTCGACTGTTTCCGGTCAGCGCGAGCAGGAACGGTGAAACCTGAAGGCGACACGAGAGAAAGATTGTCTTCATGTCTCAAGCTTTGTGTAATACTCGCAATCATTATGAGTTCCTCTAGCTTTTGTTTTTACCCTTGTAGCACTTTTTATTTCACTTTTATGTACCTATATATCCGCAATGATTTTAACGTATGTTTTTTATCCTACCTTTGACTGAGTTGAATTCCCTGTTGTACGGTGTTTTCAGACCATGTCTTATGGTGATATTACACTTGAAATAAAATTTAATTGAATTGAGATGAAAGGCGCCAGTACCCCGGAGGTCCCGGGTTTACCTGCCTGCTAAACTCTGCTGGTTGACTCGCTTCAGAAGTCGCGTAAGCGTAGATACGCGCCTGATCGAGCGCCTGGCCAATCATACCAGACGCGTATTTCACCGCGCCGGTCACAAAGCGATCCTTCTCCTCTCGGCTCTCTCTCTCTCCGATAGAAAGAGACAGGATGAGTGGGGAAAACTCTGGTAAGTGTAGCCTATATGTGACTGTGTGTGTGTGTGTGTGTGTGTGCGCGTCACTCTCTGTCCGTCCGTCAGTCTCTCCCTCTCCGTTTGCCTCATCACGTGTCTCGCTGTGAGAAGTCAAGACAGCCAAAATCACCATGAACCTAGGTGTTTTATTTTGAGTATCCGGCTGCACTGTGGTCTTCCTGTATGTAATTACCTGCCTGGCTTGACATATTACCTTGCGTCTTGTGAAAATGGCTGCGCTACACGGCTATACGCGCCTGGTGTGTTTTCACTTTAAGAAACAAACAAACAATGACTTTGCCTAGGTATATACTGTAATACAGCTATACCAGCTGCTAAAACTAAACAACAAGAAAATTATCACCATCTATCGGTAGCTATTTATCGGCTGATATGGCTCATCAACAATCGGCATTGGTATCGGCAGCAAAAAAAAAAAAACGTGATGATGGTGGCCGGGTTGGTTCAGTGGTTAGAGCAGGCGCACATATACTTCGGTCCAGGGTTCGAGTCCGACCTGTGACGATTTCCCTGCATGTCTTCCCCCCTCTCTCCCCTTTCTCGCCTAGCTGTCCTGTCAATTAAAGGCGGAAAAGCCCAAAAAATAAATCTTTAAAAAAATTAAATAAAAAAACGTGATGGGGGCATTTCTAAGCAAAAGCCATAAATCTAGAGGTGACTCCTAGGCTGTGTACTTCAAAGGCAGAAGCCTCTGAACTGACACACCGATGTCCCTCAGCAGCTGTAACGGAACATAACAAGATCTAGGGCTGACACGATTCCTCCAGTAACTCGACTAATTGGATTACTTAAAATCACCGCCAAGCTTTGTGTAATCAATGTAACTAACGGTGTACCGCTCACTGAGATTCCGCGTGGAGGATTAGTACTGTCGCACAACGGGCTGACACGTGCCGTGAAGATTGACGGCACAGATTGCAAATCGGACGAAGAGAGCGCAATTAGTTCGGGGCTAGGAGAAGAGACAGGCGGGGGAAAACAACAGAAAGTGTGAAAAGTTTGGGATAATTTCAAGCTGCAAAAAAACTCTGTATTAGCTTAACACAATTGCACATTATTGATGCTACAGCATCTCAGCAGAAAATAAAAAACATCCAGTCTACTCATCCGTTCGCACGAAGCGCACCTGACACGATGTAACATTAGCGCTAGCATTTCACAGGGACGCTTCGCAGACTTTCAACTGGCTCTGTCTGCCTGGTAATACATACCTATAATTATTACCATTTCCCCTCGGTTTCAGTAAATAACAGAGTCAGAGTGATGCAGCTGCATTGATCATATTCAGATGAGCAGCTGAGGTCAATTGTTTTGCCTCCTACAAAAGCCTTTCAAGAAGAGAGTAAAGGCTTACTAAGGTTATGGCTGAGCTGGAGCTCGGTTGAAACTTGTAGTTGTGAAAGTTAAGTTGCACAACTTAAAAGGCAATGTTTATGTATTAGTATCTAAATTTATGCCTGTGTTTGAGGTTGATTTAGCATTTCAGAATTGTTTTTTTAAATTGTTTTTTAAGAATGTAAAATGGCACTTAAAATGCACTAAATAGCTTTTGGTTTTTTTTGACAGATAATATCATTGTATGCAATTTAAGCAACAAAAAGGGAGCTTTTTCTCAAAAAAGGAAGCCGCTCTTTTGTATATTTACTATTACTCTTTAATAAAAGCAAAAGTATTTCTTATCCGCTTACTCGATTAAAACCCTTGTGTTGTCCTTCGGGTCCCGGTGACCCAAAGGACAACACAAGGGTTAAGTACTTCGGTTTACTTTGTTGAGAGTTGCTCTCTAAACCCTGTCTCTTGTAAAGTAAGTAAGTAAAGTTTATTTCTAGAGAACATTTAAACACAGTTTAAGCTGACCAAAATGCTGTACAAAAAAGCACTAAGGTGCTGTATTAACCCTTGTTTTGTCCTTTGGGTCACTGGGACCCGAAGGACAACACAAGGGTTAATCGATGGAATACTCAGTAGAATACTCGATTACTAAAAAAATCTATAGCTACGGTCATGGACCTTTTTCACAGCAGACATGTTGACTTGTCATAGTAGGAAAAGCACAGCTGAAATTGATAACCTTAACGATGGCTCAGTTCCATCCAGTGTCCCAGTGAGCTATTTCAGTCAGCATGAACAATACCAGGGCCTCTCCTAAGTGGAATGCAGCCATCACTGATGGTTTTGAATACACCTGTGCTTTTCCTACTAGGACATGTCAACATGTCTGCCGTGAAAAAAGGTCTATAGAAGATCATTTTTGGACACTGAAGTGAAGTCTGCTGACCTGCAGCACTCTGAAGGCACAGGCCTGGTTCTTGTAGGAGCCCAGCAGAGTCAGGGAGCTCCACAGCTTCACCAAACCCCTGAAAAAACACACACAAAACACACACACACACACACACACACACACACACACACACACACACACACACACACACACACACACACACACACACACACACACACACACACACACACACACACACACACACACACACACACACACACACACACACACACACACACACACACACACACATAAAAACCCCTCTAGTGTACGAGAAGTGAAAATGTCTTCCCATCGTGCTGCTGCTGAACTCACTTGCTGTAAACACGCAGAAGAGCAGTGAGGGTGTCTTCGTCGTACTTCAACAGGTCAAAGGTCAACGCTGCTCCCACCTGAAGCACATTCAAATGAATAAATGGAGAGAAAAAAGAAGTTTCCCGTATTCTGTATTCCCATTAAAAACGGCTGCAAAGTTGATTATTCCCACCACTGAGTAATCAGTTTTTTTTTTTTTATAAAGCAGAATTTCCTTTAAAAGGTTAGGAAATAGTGAAAAGTCAGATTGCAATCACGAGATGAAGAAAATCTGGAACAAAGGAATTTCTGGTATTTTCAACTTGGAAGAACTACTTCACCAAATCGAGCGATTATCAAAATAGGCGATTGAACTGTTCATTTCAGAAACAGCTTGACGTTTTCGGGAGGCTTCCATTCACGGGTCCCCACGGCGTCAGAGCAGATCCCGCCGCGGGAATCGTGCCGTCGACACCCGGCCGCGTTGATGACCTCACCTCTCCGTACAGGCTGTTCAGGCCTGTGACGATGAACTGCTTCAGTTCAACTGCACTCAGTCTGGTAGAGTCATCCTCCAGGACACTGAACACACACACAGAGATATAATGTGGGATCAATGGACAGGTATTGTATTGAGTGACAGTTGTGTATAAACTAGGGCTGCCCCTATTGATTGGTATGAACTAGGTAAACATGTTATGGATCAATATACTGTACGTTTATATATATATATATATAAAAAACATAAGAATCATGATATCAATATGAAAACATGTTATAAGAATTTATGAAGACAATTAAAAAGAAAAGAAAAAATGATATACTATGAAGTCATGATGCATCGTGAATCTGTTAAAAATCGATATAAAAGTGTAAAGATTACAACCGGCTAAGATAAACAATGAATCGTGATGCGATGTTTAAACATCCTAGAGTGTAATCTACTTTTGATTTCATTTCAGACGTCACTATGTGTTCTTAGTTCATTTATTTGAAGTGATTTATTTCTATTTATTTAGTTTTTTGGATGTGGAATAAAAAAACAAAAAAGCCTAATTGTATTATTTAACTTTTGTTTTTAAGCAACATGGCATCATGACTTTGCGTAAACATACACACCACTTTCCTAAAGCCAAATGGCACGTGTTATCTGTACGCATTTTGAGCTTTCCACGTGTAGGTGTACGCTGTATAAAGCGGATGTAAACATATCGCGCTATTGCGAGAATGTGCCGTAAAGGTTGGGTTTAGGAAAATAACACTGGGAAAGGATTTAGTAACACAAAAAAACCCCGACAAAAACATGACCGTGACCAACGTCACACGCTTAGGAAAACAATAAACTGTTGGGTTTAGGAAAGAAACATTGGGGAAGGCTTAAAAAAAAATAAAACGGTTGATAAACGCAACACGCAGGGCGCGGTCCCATCCGCCACCCCAACCCTCCTTTCATACTACTCACTACAACGATAATTCACACATAATGTAGGTCAATGGAGGCCAAACGGCATTGATAAACACGCTAAAAAGCGATTATGCGTCTTGATAACATGCCAAAATGGCATAGAAATTGTCATGTCATCCATACGCAACTTTATGAGATCAGTCTGTTTTTAAGATAAAATACAATTTCAGTTTCACTTTTGATAAGAGGACACGTCGGGTTCTTTTGCACAGTTTATATAAGTAAAGGAATATTTTTCACTCATTTATTCTGTTGAAAAAAAATCGTGAGAAAATTGTATTGTGAACTTAAAAGCGTGTATCGAATTGGGAGTTGAGTGTATCGTTACATCCCTAATAGACACAGTATTTAAAAAAATAAAATAAAAAAAAAAAACAGCACAGTGACTTACAGGCAGACCTTCAAGTAATGGTACGGCGAGGCGTTCTTCAACACCACCCGTTGGTAAACTGCTGGTTTGTCCTTCTTGTCGGCGCGTCTCATTCTATTAAAACTCAGTGACTCAGACTCCCAACAGGCCGATTAGCTGACTTCAGACTGAAAAAACAACCCCACTGAAGGTTAAACAGACATAAAATAAAAGAATTATTACCGTTATACTTATTTTTGGAATTCACCGTCAAAAACCTTGTTTATAGGAAATTCTACCTACGTTTTGAGTCAAAAAAGCAGAAATTATGAATTATTTTGACTAAAAACAGACTGATGTATGTCAAGGTTAGTTAAGTCAGAATACCGTTTAAGTTTTTTTCAAATGCTATAAATTTGAAGAAAACACTACACGAAAGTATAGTGATCATTAATTGTACTTGCAAAGAGCGTTCTAGGGAACCATCCATGTTATTTTTGGGTAATTTGGTTAAAAAGAAACCTATATTTTTCAATCAAATTTGTTGGCAATACAAAAAATACAGAATAACACCAGACTTTGAATGCGTGATAGAAAGATCACTGGTATAGGACCAATACTTGGTATCGGCTGGTACCCTGAGTTTGGGTATTTGTATCAAGGCAAAAAGTCAAATTAGTGCATTGCCTATACTAAACTCAGGAGTAATGTTCTGTGCCAAAACAATTAATCAGTAAGTTGATTATTAGAAATGATTCAACATTCCTGATAATTGGTATTTTAAGCCATATGTCAAATATTCTGTGGTTCCAGCTGAGGATGTGTTGCCTTTCCCTGTTTAATATCACCGTAAACTGAATATCTTTGTGTTTGGGACTGTTGCTTGTAAGGATGATCTGATCCAATTATGCTATGTCGTCATTGATGCTCAATATTGACCTTATTAAACGGACTGGGTGTCGCTATGATCGTATGCGAGCCACATCAAATACAGTTTCTTTATCAATGCCACAAGATCCAGTGTTTCTACAATCAGTTACATTTAATTAACACATCACACTTTGAACTATGGGAAATTGTGCTGGACCATTTTTAATGTAATCTTTCATTATTCAAATAAAAAAATAATAAAATTTATTCTCTTCTTTTATATTATGGTTTTTTTCTTAACCGATGGTATTTATTGTAACTATGTATATTATTGTATATAGTTATATTTTAAGTTCTGGAACGCATTTAACTTACCTTTTCTTTCTTTTTTACTGCAAATCACTTTGTGACTTTGTTTGTAAAATGTGTTATATAAATAAAGCTATTATTACAGTATTTTTGGATATGAAGGTCACATGACCAAAACAGATGAATAAAAGCACCTTTGGTCTGACTTACATTTTAAACAAAGGGGTGAAATATATTCTTTGGAAAGCATTAATATTTGGTTCGCACACATGATAGCCGAACGTTGTTTAGACCTCTTTAAATACAGTCTGGTTTAGACACTCAAACAAATAATAAACTTAGCTAGAGATACCTAGCTAGCTAGCTAACCATAAGGCTAAATCTGATAACTTGCTGTTACAGTCAGCGGTTGAACAGCTACAATATTACGCATTTCATTTACAGGCTGGCCACGTCTGACGGACTAACCTTTCCTCGTGGAAATGTCAAATACATGGCTGCACAACCTGCGACTAGCTAACAGGTCAAACAGTAGCTAAATTAAGCTACGCTAAGTTAGCTCGTAACTGCTACACTGAAGCTAAAATAGCTAACAGTAAATGCACTTCCGTTTGTTATTAATAAAGATAATATATATATTCCAAAAACTAGAGCTTTCCAGCATTTAACTCACCAACTCAAGGCATAACGGCGTGTTGTAAACAGGCGTCATGTGGGATGCCTGTAGAACAACGCATGCGCAGTCATCGCTGCAAGATATGTCAAAGAGGTGCAAAATAGTAAGATGGCTCACTCTGTCACAATATCGAACATACAGGAATGACAAACGTTTTAAAGATAAAACAAAGGGACATCCAGGTATACAAGGACAGTAATAGTACAAATAGATTGAGAAAAGTACAAAAAAAAATAAGAATAGAAATAAAAACTGAAACTATACAGGAGAAAAACTAAAAATTAAACTACCAGTAGATACAGTTTGTTTTTGTCATGCAACATTTGTATTGATGACATCAACATTCGAGTCACACAAATAATCTGTTTTCCTAAATAATTTTCCTAAAGACAATAAACAGAAGTCAAACTAAAGCATGGCAGGTAATTTGACACGTTTTATTTTCGAAGACACTTCCAAGTCCATTTCTATCATTAAAAGAAAAATTCTGATGAAATGCTTTACCGATGTGTCCCCACCCAGCAGTTGGTATATTACTAAAAACAAAACAAAAACAAAGTTGGTGTATTACTCCATTCCAATCAATCAATACAATTATTTTTTATCTTCAGATTTATTTCTGTAGTCCTGAGACACTCTTTGTATATCTGCATTATTAAATCACCTCATTTATCAAACTTTATTCACCTAAATTTTCTATTCTGAATGTGCTTTTGTGAGGGTAGATATGCAGTCAGTTCACAGCAGGACACCTTTCATTCACATGAAACAAGAGACTAAAATACAGTTTTTCTCAAAGAGAAATGTGCAAAATCCCCAACGTGGAATGTTGTCATTCAACATTAACATCCAAAACAAAGACTTCAGGAATATTTGACTGTGCCACTTTTTGCTTTGTTATTGAATTTTCACAGACGTAACTGCTGTCATAGAAAAACTCTTCAATCATCCCCACAATCAAGTTCCCTCGTCGTTCACAAACGAGGTCATACGCTTCAAAACGTTTCCTCAGGAGAGTTTCTTAGCGCTCTCGTCACTGACTTTCTGCGCAGACAGGAAGTCAACGATGAGCTTGGCTGCTTTCCTGGGCCTCTCCAAAGCCACAGAGTGACCACAGTTGTCCAACAGCGCCACCTGGCAGTTTGGCAGCGCCGCCTGCAGCACTGCCGCGCCCGACGCGTCCACCACCTAAGAGAGAGGAGACAGCTTTATGTCTTTGGCAACACCTTTGGTTCTAGGCAGACATGGCTGTGTGGATTAGTTAGATTCATTTTTTATAGATATAAAATATGTTGGTCGGTTGGTTGGTCCACCACGTTGGTCCAGACTGAAAGTTTTCAACAAATAAATGTTGCACAGAGATGTTTGTTCCCTCAGTGTATAAATCCTGATGACTGATCTCCTGACTTTTCATTCAGCGCCACCAGCTGGTTCACATCTATGGTTTTGAGTGAAATATCTCAACAGCTATCGGATGGATTACCATGAAATTTGGTTCAGACATTGATGACCCCTTCAGGATGAACTGCAATAACTCCTTATTATCCATTTAGAGCCATAATCAGGTAAAGAAAAAGATAAGTCAAATACTTTGATTTATGACCAAATAACCTGCCTCAGCTGTGTCAAGTGTTTGAAGTGTTTGAAGGATGCTAACACGCTAAACTAAGATGCTGAACACGGTAAACATTATACCTGCTAAACATCAGCATGTTAATACATACTCAATAAATCTCATTTTAGGAACATTTATTTTGCCCTTTTCCTTGAAAACATATACCGTGTTTTCCGGACTATAAGTCGCACTTTTTTTTAACATGTTTTTAAATGTTGATTCATACTGAAAACATTACCGTCTACAGCCGCGAGAGGGCGCTCTAGGCTTGTGACAACTAGAATGCTGCTCCTAAAGACAACTGAGAAAGAAAAAAGATAAACTGCAGGTAGTAAAATATGCAGCCGAAAACGGTAATCGAGCAGCAGAAAGAAAGTTTGAAATGAGGGAGAACCTTGTGAGGGACTGGCGAAAAGGTGACTCTTACTGCAATGAAGAAAACAAAGAAAGCTAATCGGCTTATCGCGGGCTGAAAGCAAGATGGCCAGAACTGGAGCAACGAGTCAGGAGGGGCTTGTCAACGGTGCAGCTACGTCTCCGCGCCTTTTAATACATCAATGCTCCACGCCCTAGTTGTTCTGTGTGCTATTGTATAGTTCAATAACTGTTAATGTGTTACATTAACATACCGGACACCTACCGTATTCAGCCTGTTGTTCTGTGTGCTATTGTGTAGTTGACAGATAAAAAATAAAATAAAAATTCTAAATAAATGCGACTTATAGTCCGGTGTGACTTATAAATGTTTTTTTTCTCTTCATGACGCATTTTTTGAGTGATGCGACTTATACTCCGGAGCGACTTATGGTCCGGAAAATACGGTACATTTTTTTTTATTAACTGTGATTAATGTATACCTGGTCCTCCGTCCCCCAGATGACCTGCACTGGTGATGTGATCAGATGCAAGTTTTCCTGCAGCGAGTGGCGAGACTTCTCCCCGACAATCTCCATGAACACTGAACACACACACACACACACACACACACACACACACGCACGTCACTGAAGGACCCCTTTACCCTCAATGCGTTGTGACCTGCTAATACTTTTTCTTCTCTTTAAACTGCATCAGAGGACACAACTGAAGATTCTCATCTAAATCCTAAATACCCTGATGTTTACATTTAAAGTAACATGTGTGTGTCAAGCCGCCTACACAAGATCTGCGCTGGCCGCTCCATTGTTTTCCTATGCGGCGAG
>CM046790.1:29793183-29818183 GCA_025617405.1 Perca schrenkii
ATTTTACGATTTCTTTGCGGAAACACCACCTTCACCTGCCATTTATATCTGCTCGCTTTCGGGTCTGAACTTTCCGCGAATCTTGCGCAGAGATCAACTGCGCAACTGGGTTATAGGTTGCCAGGTTGAGGTGACAGACGGGTTGAAAATTGTATATGGTGTGTGGATTGTGTGAATAGGATGCGTTTCATACAAGATCTGGCAACTGGTCAACATTAAACAAACATATTGGTCTGATCATTTATAAAAGGAGTTTGGGCCATGCTGCAAATTACGGGAGTTTCCCGGGAGAAATAACAAACCGGGAGGGGTCCGGGAGATAGGGCTAAAAAACGGGAGAAACCCGGGAAAAACGGGAGTGTTGGCAGCTACATTATAACCTAACCTAACCTGGCACTGCCTCCGTTTTGGTGTCTGCTGTGGTGTGCAGCGCTGCTCGGACTGTGCGCCACTTCCCTTTTTTTCCTCCATAAACGCCGTTCTCAGCTACTTTGCCAGTTGCTGCATGAACTTCCTCCGGGACATTTTACAGCTGGTGCACTCCTTGGAGAGGATGTGTGTAATGATTCCAGCCACCCAGCCAGCAATGACATGTGGGGCCCAGATGGGTTAAGTAGGGGTTCCATGGTTACTGTGTGGGCATGGGCTTTGGCTGGGTGAAATCAGCGGGTCCCATGTAGGTTTTGTAGTATGAGTCCCACATAGGAAGCCCATATGAGCTGATTACATGGGCCCCATAAGGGACAGGCATGGGCCAATTGGGCATGGGTTTGAACTGAGAACATATATATGGGTCCTGCATAGCATATTTATGGGCCAAGTGGGCATGGGTTTGATCTGGGAACGCATATATGGGTCCTGCATAGAATGTTTATGGGGCCAAGTGGCCATGGGTTTGAACTGGGAATGCATATATGGGTCCTGCATGGCATTTTTATGTGCCGAGTGGGCATGGGTTTGAACTGGGAACACATATATGGGTCCTGCATGGCACATTTATGGGCCGAGTGGGCATGGGTTTGAACTGGGAACACATATATGGGTCCTGCATGGCATTTTTATGGGCCAAGTGGCCATGGGTTTGAACTGGGAATGCATATATGAGTCCTGCATAGAATGTTTATGGGCCAAGTGGCCATGGGTTTGATCAGGGAACACATATATGGGTCCTGCATGGCATTTTTATGGTCCAAGTGGCCATGGGTTTGATCTGGGAACGCATATATGGGTCCTGCATAGAATGTTTATGGGCCAAGTGGCCATGGGTTTGATCTGGGAACGCATATATGGGTCCTGCATAGAATGTTTATGGGCCAAGTGGCCATGGGTTTGAACTGGGAATGCATATATGGGTCCTGCATGGCATTTTTATGTGCCGAGTGGGCATGGGTTTGAACTGGGAACACATATATGGGTCCTGCATGGCACATTTATGGGCCGAGTGGGCATGGGTTTGAACTGGGAACACATATATGGGTCCTGCATGGCATTTTTATGGGCCAAGTGGCCATGGGTTTGAACTGGGAACGCATATATGGGTCCTGCATATAATGTTTATGGGCCAGGTGGCCATGGGTTTGATCAGGGAACACATATATGGGTCCTGCATGGCATTTTTATGGTCCAAACGGGCATGGGTTTGAACTGGTAACGCATATATGGGTCTTGCATGGCATTTTTATGGGCCAAGTGGCCATGGGTTTGATCTGGGAACACATATATAAGACCTGCATAGAATGTGTATGGGCCAAGTGGCCATGGGTTTGAACTGGGAATGCATATATGGGTCCTGCATGGCATTTTTATGTGCCGAGTGGGCATGGGTTTGAACTGGGAACACATATATGGGTCTTGCATGACATATGTATGTGCCGAGTGGGCATGGGTTTGATCTGGGAACACATATATGGGTCCTGCATGGCAGAGGCGCAAAGTAACTATGTAGGCCTATTGAGTCATGTAATTACTTACTGTACAATTTTTAGTAACTTGTAGTAACTCTACATTTAGGCTAATCAAGCATGTTGAGATTGAGTAATTGTAACTCAATACATTTCAAGTCACGCTAGTCACCAAAGAACAAACATTGCATACATGTAGATCTTTTGCCAAAGTCATTTTTGTTAGTCGTGCAGAAAATGAAAAATGTAATTTCCCAAAAATGTAAAAAACATCAAAATAGATCAAAGTTTACACTGTGTTGAATTATGCTGATTAGTGGACTCTCAGAAAGGTTGCAGGCCTACCGTAACACTTCAAACAATAGCCCAGTCCCAGACGCCTGTCCCTTGGGGCAGAAACACATATTTAGACAAATAACTATGCTCGATATTATCGGCCAATTCAATATCGGTAAATATCGGTATTAGTTTTTGAAATGGTTTAAAATGACTATTATATATTATATGAGTATGTCATTTTATACCTTATTGGAAAGCTTGTTTCCTCTCAAAGCGAATGCAGACAAAATTTGGGTGTAAGTTGTTGGCCAACCAGCATACACACAGGGTTTGTAGAGTAAATAAATTCTTGAGCAGGGTAGATCTAAGCCCCAATGAGTGGAATGAGTTGAATTTTTGTTCTTGTGTCGCTATTTGTTTTCAGTTTACCTCAGTCAAAGAAATGTTCAGTTGGCATCTTCTCTCGAAGGGGTAGTAAGCACCGCACCCCAGTTAGCCTACCGGTTGCTGGCTAGTAGGGCTGCAACGATTCCTCGAATAACTCGAATAATTCGATTACAAAAAATGCTCGAAGCAAATTCTTTGCCTCGAAGCTTCGTAAAATCAATGTAATTAAGGTTGTACGGCTCACTGTGTTTCCGCACGGAGGATTATTACTAGCGCACATGAGGTTTGCGCTTCTGCGGACACAACACAAGCACGGACAGTATACAAACACAAGACGGCCCCGATTACAAATGAAAGAAGACGAAAATAGCGAGGGTCTAAGAGGAGAGACAGGCGAGAGAAAATCACAGATAGTTTGGGATCATTTTAAGCTGCAAACATGCTGCTACATCACCTCCGTAACAAACCTCCAGTGTACTCATCCATTCCACGTAGCCAACCCGACAAAGTAGCTAACGTCTGCTGCTCTCGTCCACCGCGCTGTTTACACAACTAGCCTACAGCATGCTACTCTGCTAATAGCGATGTTTTACACAACTAGCCTACAGCATGCTACTCTGCTAACAGCCATGTTTTACCAACAAGCTAAAACGAAAGCTGTCGGTTTGTAGTTTAACTTTTTATTAGTTTGCTTCTAATCTTTGGAAATGTAGCTGCTGCCGGAGACACAGCGGCTCCTCCCCCCAGTGTGGCTACTTAATATGCACGTGAATGACGTCATCATGCATTCTTTATTCTTTCTCCTCACCATAGATATATCTATGCTCCTCACTGTGTATTAGGCTTCTGAAAATGTGTCCCCCAGAACAGTGTAGTTGAGTAGCCCTGCTGTAAACCCTCTGGTCAGTGAACAGCTCTTTTGCATATCCATTGCAAAGAGCCAGAGGCAAGAAGGGGAATGGGGTGAAAAATATTAACATTTGGGCCACCAAAAAATGTACTATTGTAATGTTTTTGTTTTTTTTAAGGGTCTTGGAATTTGGCAATCATTTTTTTTTGCTTTTTCTAAAAAAGGAAACCTGTCTTTTGTATATATACACAAGCTACAGGTTTCCTTTTTTTTTTAGTAAACGGCAATAATAAATATTTACTATTGCTGCTTACTAAGTATTTCTTAGTAAGTGTTTCTTATCTGATTACTCGATTAATCGATGGAATAATCGGTAGAATATTCGATTACTAAAATAATCGATAGCTGCAGCCCTACTGGCTAGTCCTTCAAAACATTCAAATCCCCAGTATCAAGGGAGTCATGGAACAGTGGGCAGTAAGCCTATAAACGATCATATGTTTCGGTATCTGTATTGGCTAATATCGGTATTGGAAATTAAGCATCGGACAATATTGGTATATCGGATATCGGTACAAAATCAATGTCAAGCATCCCTACAAATAACCCAATACGGTTATCCACATCCCATAGATGCCTGTCCCAATGGTCTATTTGATCAAATAAAACTCTGGGATCCTATTCGAATTTTTACGGTACTTTATTTTTTGAAGATGAGGCCAAATAGCTCACAGACAGCTAGTCCCTTTATGGACATGAATATGATGCATTTATTACCTCTTAGGAAATTGTAATTCAATATTTGTTAGAAAAGGACTTGCAGGAGGCCTCATCATCAATCTGTCTTCCACTTCTGTGTTATTAGATGTCCTTGGACCAAGGAGTAGCATGTGTTTCTATCAAGGTGTAGCACATACACCAACAATGACTGATGTGTTGGCTGTAAAAGGTACAGTAGATCTGTTTGAGAAAAAAATGAGGGAAAAACACTTGTTTTGTATCTAATCAATTATTAATGATTAATAGATTGTTGGCATTTTAACTTTTGGTAAAGGAAAACACATCCAGCCCTAGTCTGGAGAAGTGACGGTGGTTAAAAGTAACTAATACTCTGATTAGTTTTTTTTTTTTTTTTACAAATTGTACTGTTACTTGAGTATTTCTCTAACACCAGTACTTTTACTTGTAACAGAGTAATATTTTAGCAATGTAACAGTACTTGTACTTGATTACAGATTTTCAGTACTCTTTCCGCCTGTTATGCACACAACACCTAATTAGGCTCATTCATAATGAAGCCAGCGGAGCAGTTAACGTTTGTTAATTCTCTCAATTTACGAATTTTACTGTATTTAATTGTTATTTGGTCAGGCAGTTCTTAGGACATCTATAAGGGGCCTGTATGCAAAGGCCTTGTTTCGCGCTCAAAACGTTAGCAGGCCATTCGGAGCACTGCTGCTAGCTGTGACTTCAAGGAGAACTTCTATCTGACATTCACAAATTGAGGTAAGTTGAAATATTATTTTGCCAGAAACATAACACTGCAAATTGTACAGTGGTCTGTATTATTGGTTTGTGCTGTTTAATCTGATGTAAAATCTAACCAAAAGGAAAAAGAGCGGGAGAGGTTGGACAATAATTAATATATCACGATAGACGGAGCTCTGAAGCAGACCTGTGCGTCGCTTAGTGTTCGCTCTCTCTGGATAAAGACGAGCAGCAGCACAGACACCAGGGGCATCGGACCGGGGGTAAAACCAATACTGATTAACAGGGCCCAAGGGGAGAGAGGGCCCTTGAAAAGTCTGGAATATATTTTATTTTACCTGGATATTTTTATTTCCTAATAACATTTCATAATGCTTATCAGATGAAATGTAAAGTTAGTGTATTGGCAGAATAACTTGGTTGATTGACTGACTATTTTGTATACAAAAAGGTCTCACCCCCCCCCCTTGCTAATGTGCCAAATGGTTTAGTCCACCTGCATGCATTACGTTAGCCAGTTCAGTTGAGCGTCTGGTGGAGCACAAACCTGTAGAAATGTCTTTTCTCAAAGAAAGCCAAATCATGCTACCAAAAAGAAAGGAAAGACAGGAGGAGGAGAGAAAACAGAATGAGGGGAAACAATTGGTAACTGACTTCTTTTCAAAGAAAGGTGAGCACTAACTAGAAAACGAAATCCATGGTGCTTGTCAGGGACCAAGCAGTTAGGCATGAGAAGTCGCAAGGAGATTTTTAAAAAAGGGTTTTTTATTTTACCCACAAAAAATTCTGACAACAAATAAAGATAAAGTTTGGGCCCTTAAAAGAGGTCAAACAAACAAACTGAACTTAAGCTCTGAACATAACAAACTCAAAAATACAACTGACCTCCTATACAAGAAACAAAGGGGACTTATATACTGGGTGATCAGACCAGGTTTGACACCCAGGGGGAGACTAACAATAACACTAATATGTAAATTACAAATAACAAAAGAAAACAACTAAACACTTACTCCAAAAGAAATGTAATCTTAATTAACATTAACTGAATAAATGTACTAAAGACAATACAAATCAAAACTCAAATATCTTGAGGACAAATAAAGCTAACTCCCCCCTTACATAACAAATAGTGGTAGAGTCCAATTTAGCCACCACTCCTATAAAGCTGCTGTAGTTCCAGATGCCACCCCTTTGTCCCTGCAGCCTGCATGCCTCACTCTAGGGTGCGGAATCCGCAACACTGGTAAGCTCAAAGAAAACAGTTCTATTAGAAAACCAATCCAAAACTAATAAAGTATATATGTAAACCAAATCCAGTGCCGTGTTGTTAAGTTATTTCAAACTAAATAAATGTTTACAACAAAATATATAATGTGTCTGAAAAGATATAGAAACCAATCGTAAGGAAAACAGCATGAACTAAGATAAATGTGAGTGTATGAGGTTACCGCCTTTAAGATGGCTGTGTGGCCACAGCTGTGGCCATCACAGTGCTAAACTGCTTGAATATCTCCTTGACTGTTAGCGCTAAAAAACGGACTGAGACAACCCATTGAAAGAGCAGAATATGCACTTGTTGGAGCAAAAAAGAACCTTGCTAAATTGACTTATGCTTCTTTGTTTTTAGGTGCACTGAATAGTAATGCAATGACTCAAATGTGAAGTGGAAATGGCGCTGTTGAAGTGGTTTACCGGCGCACGTGACCGTGGAGGGGAGAGGGCTGCAAGAGCCCAAAGAGAAAAAGGAGCGTCCACCACACAGACGCCATGAGTGTATTTTGTATTAATGTATTTTTTGGAGAGGTGTTTTTTTTTTGTTTTTCAGAGATTTAAAAAAAAAAACATTTTTGATTTATTTACCGGTATGTTGTGACATTTAAATTGTTTTTTACAAATTGTTTGTTGTTCGATGTAACAATTTTGTATTAATGTATTTTTTTTTGGAGAGATGTTTTTTTTTCAGAGATTTTTAAAAAATATATTTTTGATTTGTTTACCGGTATGTTGTGACATTTAAATTGTTTTTTAAAGATCATTTTTGTTGTTCAATTTAACAATATATTTCTTGCAGTTCAAAGCGTCAAGTGTCTTTTATTTATCTTGGACTTTTATTCATTCTTCGTTTTTCTTAGATTGCTTCCTTTAACCATTTGGCATGGTTGGGCTTAGATAGGCCTTGCATTTTCAAAGGGAATTTTTCTTATCTCCTTTGACTGCTGGTTTTACTTTTTGGTCTCTTAGTCTTGATATTTACTATGGTGCCTCATCATTATTGTATTCAGGATCCGCCAAATAATTACAATTGTAAGTTCTTTGTTGCTGCTTATTGTTATTGATGTTATTCTGTACGAATAAGAAAATGTAAAAAATGTTTGCTTGTATGAACAAATGCAGTCCGATCCCAATGTTGATCTGCAATAAACCTACTTTTCAAAAAAAAATAAAAATTAGGCCTTGCATGAATTGCCCAGTTATGACCCACATAAGCTCCTTACAGAGCCCACTTTAAGCCCATAGGGGCATTCATGGTTGAATCCTGGTGCAAGCCCATTTTAAACCCCTTAAAACCCATCTGGGCATCCACGGCTGGCCCCCTTGTGGATCCCGGGTGCAAGCCCATTTTAAACGCCCTTTAGGCAGGTGGGGCCCAAATGGGTCTGTCATGAATTGCCAGGTTAAGATCCCACATAACACCCTTATAGGTCCCTTTTAAAGCCCATCTGGGCATCCACGGCTGGCCCCTGTGTGGATCCCGGGTGCAAGCCCACTTTAGACCCATTTGGGCAGGTGGGGCCCAAATGGGTCTGACATGAAGTGCCCAATTAAGACCCATGCAGTACCCTTACAGGTCCCACTTTTAGTATGTCTGGGCTTCCACGACTTGCCCCAATGTGGATCCCGGGTGCAAGCCCATAATGGGGCCCACATTTGCCGCCCATGAAGCCCTCATCTGGGCCCCACATGTCATTGCTGGCTGGGCAGTTGTAGCATGTATAAAGTTCTATGAACACGTAGACAGCTACCGGCCATCTACGTGTACACCGCGCCTCTCACAGAGCGAGCGCCCGGTGCTTTTCTTCTGATTCAGAACCGAGTCCATCCACGCCGTAGTAGCCTACGTTACCGACTCTGGCTTTGCCTTCGGCCCATCGGCGATGCCCACACTTGTTACTCGAGACCGCTAGTTACGTTTCTCTGACAGAGACTATGATTATTACTAAGAAACCAAGATGCATCTTCAACCACGCAAAAGATTAAAAACAAAACCGCGAAAATCCGAGCGGTCAATACCGTGCATGGCCAAAATAAGTAAAAGTGATTGTATTTTCTTTGCCTTTTATAAAGACAACTTTAAATGAGAATACAGACTCTTTTAGGAAAAGTCAGGTACCAGCAGGATTGTATTTTTTTATTTAGCAAAGTTATTACACATAAATTTCAAAACGGTCAGAAATGACCGTCCTGGCCGTTCTAGTGTTAAGGAACAGGCCCCAGGGGGACCATCTAGCAGCAGGTATGCTACTCAGCATTAAAGGGCCACCTCTTTCTGAATTCCCCTATAACCAAGCCTCAGAGTTATTTTTGGAGTGCATTTGATAGAAAAATCAAATGCTGGTTTTGGTTTCCCTATGAATAATTTCTTGTAAAATTCATTTTGTAGACCTACAGTTCCTCAAAAATACAGTTCAATGAAAAGGAAATGAAAATATGCCTCATCTGCTCCCACTGCTAACAAAAATCCTAAAGGAAACACTGTGTTAACATGCTGATATTTGAAGTAAGTTAAGAAAGTTAAGTATAAGTTTAAAGTGATGATGACGCTGCATATAGCAGTCTGTCCATGAAGTGTGATGTGTCTCTTTTATAGTGTTCACATAGCATGTCATGTTTCAGTGTTTCCTAACAACATTTTATTCACGTCACAAAGCTGCTGATAAAACCCACTATTACATCACTGTGACTCAGCACTGTGTGTGTGTGTGTGTGTGTGGGTGGGCTTGTTTAACTATATTTGTGGGGTCCAAAAACCAGGAGTCCAGTATACTTGTGGGGTCCCGACAGCTTTGTGGGGCCAAAATGCTGGACCCCACAAGTTTAAAGGGCCGTTTGAGGGTTAAGACTTGGTTTTAGGATTAGGGATAGAATTAGGTTATGGTTAGGGTAAGGGTAAGGGTTAAGGTTAGGCATTTAGTTGTGATGGTTAAGGTTAGGGTAATTGGCTAGGGTTAGGGTTAGGTAAGTTCTGGGTCCCCAGAAAGATAGTGCCACAAACCTGTGTGTGTGTGTGTGTGTGTTTTGTAAGGTAATGAAATATAAAATGTTTTGTCAAAGGGGAAATTATTAGTAAACTTAAATATATATATTTTTTAAAACAAAGCATCAGCTATTGTGTAGTCTGACTCGATGGATGTACTGGGATAAAGTCTCTCACTTAATTTCTTTTTTTTTTTTAAATACCAGTAAACACTAACCAATTAGCAGTCTAACGGGTCTGTATGAGTGTGTTTGTGTACCAGTTGTAGGCCTTAAGGAGGACTCCAGGCCAGAAGAGGAAGGAGGTGATGAAGGCGAGGACAGGGAGAGCCAGAATACCTCCTGATAGCATTATCAGCTCCATTGCTGCACACGCCTTTAAAAATAAAACACACAAGCAGACATTATCATTTGCTGTCAGATTAGTTTCTGAATTGTGGATGCTTGACCAGTGTTTGTCAGGTTGAATCTTTATCATTTTTTTTAGAGCAAACGGCACTGTTTCTTGCCGATTGCGGTAATATTGTTGAAAGTCTACATCCACAACATTTCATTTAAAGTGCTCGTATTATGGTCATTTTCAGGTTCATAATTGTATTTAGAGGTTATATCAGAATGGGTTTTACATGGTTTAATTTTCAAAAAACACCATATTTTTTGTTGTACTGCACATTGCTGCAGCTCCTCTTTTCACCCTGTGTGTTGAGCTCTCCGTTTTATCGAAATATGATTTCGAAATATGATATGAAGGCTGCTCTGCAGCTGCATTATGGGAAAAAGTAGGATCCAGTTTTGGAGTTTGACCCATACTAGTTATCTCACCTGTTGCTGTTGACTGTCTTTCCCAGTGCAATAGCCTACTAAATCACTGGACTACCCCTTTAAGTAGGCTAACCTTTAGCTACAATCCACATGATTCGCAGTTTTTCACCAAAAAAATAGAACTCTGCTTTACACAGTAGGCATGTTTAGTTTGTTTTCAGAAATATTGCAGGTATGAATTGATAAAATTATGTTTTGGTAAAACAACGTAATAAACATGTAATATGACTACTTTCATGATTTGTTTTTCATTTTTGGTATTATATATTACTTTTAAGTTATTTGTTTTCTGTAAATGAATGTTGTGATGGTCAGTTTGTCAAAGTGTACATTTTGCTGCACAAATCAATAATGTGATAATAATGTAAATATGTGGACATGTACACTATAAGGTGAGAATGTTTTTGCCAAATTGTTAAAGCTGACCTTTGATCCTTTCATGTAAACTAACACAGGCACAGGTGTCTGACAACGGTGACACACGGTTGAAAGCTCCAGAAAGTAAGTGGACATTGAGTTACTATTGTTTAGCAGAAGAAGAAAGAAATAGAAGAAAAGGTAAAGCTCCCTAACACAAAGTGAGTCGTCAGTATAACGTTGTGTAAAAGAGGAGTAAAGTAGGCTAGTGGAAAACGGTAGTTCCCTTTAACCAGACCACCGCTGGTTCCCTGTTAGTTTTATCAGACATTTTACTGAAAGTTCAACGGTAGAGAGAAGGCTTTGAGAACCAGCAGATAACAATATTACATTTCAGACATACATGTTGGCTAGCTAACGTTACCCCATAGCTATGACTTTCTACGTGCCCCTTTGAAGACATCACATCTCAAACATGATCACAACATGGCCACTGTAGGTTAGCCTAGATATAAACACATTGGCTGAATTCCACAACTCAGCCGCCGAAGTGAAGACATATCCATTTTCATTTTAAAATGTTAATAACTGCCTGCACATAAGTAGCACTGTACCTGTTCGAGTCCTCTGCAAACTGTCACTGCGCGCCGTCCTCCATTCATCCGCCTCCTCCTCTTTCACCCAAATTACACAACAGCCTTTCATCTGCACTTAAAGGTAAAGTGCAAGAGGACCGTGCTGCGTTCAGGCACTGTCGGAAATATCACAAAGTCGTTTGTTTGTGTGTGTGTGTGTGTGTGTGCGTGTGTGTGTGTGTGTGTGTGTGTGTGTGCGTGTGTGTGTGTGTGTGTGTGTGTGTGTGTGTGTGTGTGTCAACCTCCACATGAGGGCGCCACCATCTCACGTCTGTTTTACAATTTTTTTTTTTTACACACTAGCCTACACATTTACATTTTAGGTGGCGACATCCAGTTGTGGAAAATATATAAATAGCCTACATTTACTCTGTTCTTAAATACAGTATTGAGTAGGCCTACAGTTTTGAGGTACCACCACTTTAGTTGATTATTTCCATTTTATGCTACTTTGTTCTTCTACTTCACTAAATTAAAGAGCAAATTATTGTACTTTTTACTGCACTCCTTTTATTTGAGTTAATTTTTTACAGGTTCAGATTAATACAAAGTGTAAATAATATTCAACAACAATCAACTAATGAATTATGATGTGTTACCCGACAGTAATAGGCCTAGTTACCTCCACCTGTACCAGCCACAACATTGAAATAATGACATTAATGGATATACAATTATAATGCAATGATATATATACATATACATATATACTGTATATACATTATATATGTTTATAATTGTAAAATGTGCCATTCTGCATTATGAGTACAGCAGCATTACATTTTATGCTTTAAGTGTATTTTGATGCTGATTCTTTTGTACTTTCACTTAAGTAAAATGTCGAATACAGAACTTTTAGTACAACACTGTATTTTTACAGTATGGTATTGCTACTTTTACTTAAGTAAAAGATCTGAGTACCTCCTCCACCACTGGCAACATCTGTATGTCTCAATTGCAAATAGATGAACAATACAAACAATATCAAAGAGTTAACATAAACCTTTATTGATGCCCAGAGGAGACATTCTGTTGTTGCAGCACCACAAGGTCATAAATAAATAAAGATAAACAGATCAGTTAAACAATAAATGATCAAATATACAATTTATAAGACTGAAATAGAATAGAAGTAAAAAATAAATAAATATATACAAGACAAACTTACAAGGCAAAAGCAACAGTGATGTGATAGGAATAATAGCTGCAAAGCCAGCAAGTCTAGCATATGTAAATGGCGTGTACATTTATATAACATATACGTGATATAAAACATGATTGATAATATATATGATTAAGTAATGATCCTTAGTGTTTGTCTGTTTGGATAATCTCAATATAGCATTAGAGGAAGTGCTGATTAAGTCTTACAGAGTCGCTGTAACCCCCCCCCCGCCCCCCCCCACACACACACACACACACACACACCCACATGATCACGCTGGGTGCTATTAAAGGCAATAAATCTCTGCAACCAAATACATTTGTCTCAGTTTGGGACTAAAAATACCCTTTTCTGGGTTTATTCATGCTTCAGGAAGCGGCTGTCAGACAGTCAGCTGGGTGACGCAACTGAACAGGAACGCTGGCCGAGAAACCACAGGAATACTTAACATTTCTGCTGGGAGGAGGTCAGCGCACACACACACACACACACACACACACACACACACACACACACACCTTGCTCTAAAACTTTAAATCAGAGCTCTGCTTCTGTGAAACGTTTTGCTCCAGCTCAATGGATTCAGATGAAACATGATCTGAAACTCCAGATTTTACATTTAAGTAATGATTTTAGTATCTAAATCTTTGGCCGGCTTCATAACTTCACAATTAACGGTTTCATGGTATTTAGTAACCTCAGTAAGTTTCATTTGTCTGAACTTGAAAGAATGAAAAAAAATACCTAAAATATTTGATTTTGTGTTCTATTTCTAATGACATGGGTTCATATGGTGAGTTAGTTCTTTACACAATTAAAGCATATCCACATTTGTGCTGTTAAGTTGGGTTGTGCAGGTTATTGAATATTTGGTAACACTTTACTTGAAGGTATCTACATAAGAATGACACTGTCATGACACAGTCATGACACATGAACCCTAACCCTAACCCTAACCCAAATCTAACCCTGACCAGACACCATGACAAAAACCGAATGAAAACCGAACTTCCTAAAAGAAGCGTTATGACATAAACGTTTATGACTTGTTTATAACTTTTATGACACATTCATGACAGTGTCATGTCACTCTTATGTAGATACCTTCAAGTAAAGTGTAACCGAATATTTTTTATTATTGCTTTTTATTGTTAAATGAGAGTGGCGGGGGGTTATAATGACTCAATAGTTCACCAAAGGGGTTTTTAATATTCATTTTAAATGATGCATTCAACTTGTTTGTAAAAGAGTATAATACTTTAAAATAAAATAAAAAACATATGTCATCATGTATAACAAACACTAAAAAACATGCATTGGCAAAGCCCACTCACTGTAAAGTCAAAGTACATGTCGATGATGTGATGAACTTTCATCGTGAATTAGTAAAGCTATATTTACAGATGAAATCTGTGTCCAAAAAGATGACAGACAAGTGGAGTTCAAACAGAAGTGACTTTAATTCCAAACAAATAAGCTGTCAAAACATGATCAGCAGAGAATCTATTTACTCTTCACTTTCTCTGACTTGTGAAGATTTTAAACTGACGAAAACATACCATCTTGTCTTTCACAGATTACATTGTACTGAACAGTAGTCTTGTCTATATGCTACATAGTTAGCTGATCGCGTCAAACTATATTGTTAGCTTAAATATTGTCCTCGCTTCTAAACAATTGGTGTAGCTAACAGCAACCAATTTAAAAAGTGATCGAAGGATAAAAAAAACCACGAGCATATTCGCTGATGTTATGCTAGCTGCTTGTATTTTCAAATTGTATTTCATGGAACAAAAGTAAAGCTAATTTGCTTCTGTCTAGCGCACATTTTTATTTCTGGCTGACTTCTTTTTAGGGATTTTAGCACTTTGTAAAATACTAAATTTGCAGCCAGAAAACTTAGTAGCAAAATAAAAAAAAACTTTACACACATTATAGCGTTTAGCAGCAGCAGAGATCCATGCTAATGAACATGGATCTGTAGTTTGACTAAAATAACACATCAAACAGAAAGAGAGAAAAAAGGCATAATAAAAGCAAAATCCATACTTTCTATTTGAATAATTACAACAAACACACGACCCAACTTCAGTGGGGGGATATTATAAGGGTCGAAATCTACTCTAGTGAAAACACTAAAAAAGAATCCAGCAAACTATGATTAATGACTAATTAGTTATATGCCTTTTCTAGTCTTCTGCCTGTCCAGTTCTCTAAGGTTAATACAAACAATTAGATTATTTCTGTCTGAAATAAAAGTGAAACACAAATATGAACAGATTCAATTGAAGGTGCCGTAGGTAGGATTGTGAAGATCCAGGACATAGCCGAAAAAATTTTAACATCAACAATTTCTCAGTCCCTCCCCCCCTTCCCGCTAAAGCCCAAAACGGTCTCCTAAGCCCCTCACCCCACAAGAGAGAATGAATGCGTGTGCATGAGCAGTGATTGACACGCAGTTAGACACCCCCCCCAGGCCCTGATTGGTGCATCTGAACAGGGAGCGGTGGATTGTGCCAGAGGAGCCGGATTTGTTTTTTAATTACCTACTTCATGTAGTTCTACTCCAACATACGGTCAGTTTCAGCAAATATGACATAGTTAGTTTTATAAGTCTTACCTACTGCACCTTTAATTACAATTTCCTGTATATTGACTTAAGTTTTTAAACATGAGTTTATTTCTATTGAAAATATGTTTAATTTAAAAGCTTCAATTACAGCAAAGAGATTTTTTGCAGCATGCCCTTTCAATGTACAATTCATGACATTATGAAGCAGGCCTTTAAGGGTTGAATCAGGTTTTCTTTACCTTTTCTGGTCCTTGAACCTTTTTTTTTAAGAACCAATACTTTCATGACCCCCACAGTTTAACTGTCGTCAAGGGAATTTATACAAATGTATCCGGTTTTAAAAAACCATAAGAGAGTCCGAAATACATTATACTGTATTTCATTCAAGTGACCCAACATTGAATTATCCTAAAAGCTGAGAAACTCTTAGTTACATTGTGCAGGGCAAAATAAATCCTGTGAAATAAATCAAATCAAGTTTAGTTTAGTTTAGCAGATGGAGTTTACTTATTTGTCATGGAATCATGATGATGAAGAAGACGGTGTGTAATAACAGTCAAAAACTCCAGAGAAAGTAAGTGGATCATGAGTTGAGACTTTCCTCAAACTGCTCTTTCCATAGTCAAAAGTGAACTTTTAAACTCAACTTTTGAGCCAACAGGGGAAAGAAAACCCCAACAGTGCTCAGAAAAACTTTAAACATCACCAGTTTCATGATAACGGAGTGTATTCCATCTGCTGGTGAAGACTGTGTGACGTGGTTGAAAGCGCTGGAACCAGAAAGTCAACCTTTTTCTATTTGTGTTAACAAAATATATTTATTTCTCATTTTATTTGACCATTTCATTTACTCATTTGTTTTCTTAACTGTCAGGTCCGATCCTTCATCCTGGAAGCTGCTGTTTGTAGCTGAAACCAGCACATCTGGCTCCAGTCACTGTCAGCACTTTAAGTGCTAATAAATCCACCAAATGTTTCTTTAAGTACTTTAAACACTTTTGTGTCAACAAAACATCTCCTTAAGTACTTGAAACACCAGTAGGCTCAAGTGAAGAAGTCTTTGAGTACTTCAACGTCAGCAAGATGTGTTAAGTATTTAAAATATTGAAAATATCAACTGGACTTGTAGGATGCAATATTTTAAACATAGAAATAGAATCAGAGTAGAATGGACACGGAACTGTTTGCCGTGGTCATTTAACTAGTTCAAAAGAAATTGGCGCTCAGCACTGTGCATTGACCATAGAAATAGAATGAGTTTGTTTGCAATAGCAACTCTACACATAAAAATGGCCGCCACTGTCCATCCTGCTATATTGTTTTGATAAGTAATGTCCGTTCTATGTCCCACTACTACGTGTCTTGAGAAAGGTCCTTGGACAGAACAAAACGTAGACTTGGACTATTTCTATGATTTTCAATTATTATTTTAATTATTTATTTGTCTCGACAGAGACAATGCACAGATCCTTAGCAGTACCAGAGCTAGCTATAAGCAAATTTTGATCTGTAGTCCCTGGACAGGAAACAGAGAATAACATCTCTGGCAGCCCACTAGAGTAATTCTTAATGTCAACTTAACATGTCATTGAAAGACTTTAAGCGCTACTTACTTGGTATTATTTATTGACTTGGTCTTTCTTTTATTCATATAAAAAAGGCTGACCAACCACAGTTAATATTAGATTTTTCTTCTTTTTTTTTTTTAGGTCTTTTTCATTTATCTGATAGTGACAGGAAAGGTGGGAGAGAGATTGGGGGATGGGGGATGACACACAGCAAAGGGCCGCAGGTCGGACTCGAACCCAGGCTGCTGCAAAGGACTCAGCCTACATGGGGCGCACACTCTTACTGGGTGAGCTAGAGGCCATCCCACATTAGATTTACTGTTTTTATTTTGTCTTGTCCCATCCTTGTAATTCTGTTTTAGAGCTAAACGTCTTAAAACTTAACACCATATTGTGTCGAACACTATATAGTGTGAGTGTCTTAGTGCTGACAAGGTGCATGGAGGTCTTGTCCACATTTCCAGCCTCAATAATGATGATGATGCCACGTGCGTCCATCTTTTGCAGTGTGAAAAGACTGACAAAAGATCAACTGAGGAAGGAGAACAGGATGGGGAGAGGAGATTATTAAATAAATAATGTAGGCCTAAATAAATATAGTTGTTTGGCTGGAAATTTCTAAGAGACCCCAAACTTTTGACCCGATTGTGTGTATATATATATATATATATATATATATATATATATATATATATATATATATATATATATATATATATATATATATATATATATATATATATTCTGTCTGAAACAAGGACAGCAAAGCTAGACAAAGGTAATAAAAAAAACCATTAACCTACTTTGTACTGATGTGAATCAAGTACTGTATGTTTTTAGCTGTATGTATATTTCTGTGTATGTACATGGTATGCAAACACATACTTAACTTATAGACCTTTTTCACAGCAGACATTTTGTCATGTCATTGTAGGACATGCAGAGGTGAAATTGATAACATTAATAATGGCCCAGTTCCATTAAGCTATTACAGTGAGCCAGCATGAACAATACCAGGACCTAAGTGGAATGCAGCCATCATTTATGTTAAATACACCTGTGCTTTTCCTACTGTACTATGACCAGTCAAAATGTCCACTGCAAAAAGCTGTCTATAAAGCTGATTCAGACTGTCATTAGTTTTACAGATATTATTAGTCATTAACCAAAGTGAAAATGAAAATCAGAGTGGCGGTAGAGGAAAAGTCAGATGATCACAAAGTCATTAGGCTTTATCCTGTGGGGAGCAAACCATCCCCTCACAGTCTATCTCCCTAACAGATCACAATGTTCCTCTGTCTGATGTCAACAGTATCTATTAAAAGTCTTCCGTGTCATCTCACCTCATCGCAGCCTGAGCACCGCGGCCACACCGTCTGACAGTAGTGTCGTCCGCAGAACAGCTTCTGATTGGACCAGAAGTAGACCAGGTCCACCAATCCCTGGCCACACTCTGAACATACGAAGCAGGTTGGGTGCCACAGGGCACTATGGTAACCTGCACGCTCAGCATAAACAGCTGGACTCTCTTTGGCAACATCACCATGGCAACCAGTACACCGCTAGAGGACAGAATATGAAAGTGAGAGAAGGCCGTGAACCAAACTACTGCAACAAACTTTATGTTTAAAATGAGTGGTGTCAGAAACATTACAGTGAGGCATTCTGGGGGAACCTTCAGTGTGAAACATTTAGTGACTAAAAGAGGGCGAGCTGGGTGGGGTCATTAATCTATATGGGGTAACATTAAGAGGTCCATAATCTTTTAAAAGTGCACTTGAAAAAAATAAGTTACCTGGATCTAGTTCCAGTGGTGGAAAGAAACTAGGTGGCCAACATTTACTCAAGTACTGTACTTAAGTACACATTTTAGGACTTGTACTTAATTTTATGCTACTTCATACTTCTACTCCACTATATTTACGAGGAAAATATTGTACTTTTTACTTTACCACGTGTGTCATTTAAGAGCTATAGCTACAAGTTATTTTTCCACATTAAGATTTTACTTACAAAACATGAAATCAGATTATAAAATATGATCCATTCTTACAGATTAAACTACCGAAAAGTACATGAAGAAGTTACAACTACAACATCAAAGTACCGCTTACAAAATAATACATCAATGATGATGATCCAATCATATAGTAGTATAACACTGTCACTGACAGTAGCCACCTTGCATTATGCGTACTTTAACTTTTGATACGTAAGTTACATTTTTCCACTAATACTTGAAAAATTTGAATGCAGGACTTTTACTTGTAATGGAGTATCTTTATACAATGTATTGTATACAGTATTTGTATACTGTGGCATTGCTACTTTTACTTAAAGGGATATTTTTATATTTAAATCCAGCTCTGTGTCATCTTTGTGTGGGCAGTGTGTGCAGATGAACAGTGTGTGGCTTCCCTCCACTGCGCCAGTGCGCGGAACCAGAAGCAGCCCCTGATATCTGGCGGATCTCGACAGACCTCCGCTCCTCTGATCAGCTGGAAGCTCTGTGTGCCAAGACCATGGAGGAAACCCACGCACCGTTCATCTGCACACACTGCCATGACATAGAGCTTTGTTGCATGTGTTTTGAGGGTTTGTGTGTTTTTTACTTTGTGTCGTTTCTGTATTTGCGGCACGTATCTCCTAATGGAAGTGTTTTGGGCCATTGAAGCGTGTTTACTCCAGTCGGCCAACATACAAATCACTGAATATAAGTAGCAAGCCCACTCTCCTGCTTCCTTTGAACTTTGATAGAAATGTACAACCAGAAAGAGAGCCACACACCCCAGATTGCCCCAGAAATAAGTGTGATTGGTCTATTAACAGTGATATTTTCGGGGTCTAGTATCCAATATGCATGTGATAGGAACAGAAAACCTTTTCAGAAATAGTGAACCAAATGCTGTGGTTGTAAATTCAACTTTTTGGGGTGACTTCGTCTTTTAGCAGTGCAACAGGAGCCTACAAATATTTAATAAGAGAGTGAAACCTACAAAAAAAACTGGACCAGAATAACTAGATTGGAATGGAAATGCCTCTGCTGATGTTTCCTATCTGTCTGATGCTTTTCAGAGCAAAATGTTTTTTTTTCTCGAGGGTATAGCAATAGCAGGATTTAAACTGTGAAGATGCCAGACACCTTATTTACTTACATATCCAGTCTTAGTGCTGTCATCTGTTCCGTTAGTGGAGCCAGTAGCAGAGGCAGTGCTGCTGCTGGTCGAGCCGTGGTCCTGGTGCTGCAGAGCATCCTTTTTGTCAATGTTGCTGTGTTCCTTGGCTTCCTTTGCTGTCCTCTGAGTGGCTGCTTCCCTCAGAGCTCCGCCCTCACCAGGTAAGGCCACCTCCCCAACTCCCAGCACCTCCTGTTTGTAGCTCTTCACAAACAGCAGCATGGAACACATCTACAAGAGAATGTAGGAGAAGTAAGAGATACGAGTCATCATGTAACATTGTAATGTAACACAAGTTGTTTTCCAGCCATAAAAACTGATTTAAGTGATATTGGTTAACTAACATACTGTTTAAATAATAATCAATGTTTGGTTCTGGCAGTGTACTGTACCTCCTCCTCACTGGCAAGGCTCTGACACTTCATGGGGTCCTGATCATAGGCAGGTAGCTGACTGAAGAGCTGCCTGCGTCGCTCCAATGCTCCATCTGTCCCCGAGATGGGACGTAGACTGTCTGGGATGAGCTCCATGTACTGCATGGCCTGAAGGGCGTCAAGGGCATTTTAATTCTGGTTAACTTTATTTCTACAGCATTAGTTATATTGAGATATAATTCACATTCATTCACATTTATCAGGCTGCAGATTCAACACAAGCTGTTGTCATTATGAGATCAGTTCTGCACCTGCCAACCTGCACCACCTACAAGAGAGTTAAATGACTGCAGGACTTTGGACCCCAGGTTACAATACTCTGAAATGTAGTAAAGTAGAAATAAAGAATAGAATAAAATGGTTATACGTAAAGTACAGACCTCCACCTCATCAGCTCCAACAACCATTTATAATACTCATGTCTCCAGAGTCTGTATATTGAGAAATATACAGTAAGTTACTGGGGCAAATGGCAAAAATGGGCCAATCTGGAATCTTGCTCCTTATGAGGTCATAAGGAGCAAGGTTACCTCCCCTTTCTCTGCTTTGCCCGCCCAGAGAATTTGGCCCACCCATAAGAGAGAGAGACATCATGGCTTTCAAACGAGAAAAGTGGCAGTTGGTCAAGGCCACACCCCCCACCCTCCACCTTGCCCCCCCCTCTCCTCCTCAATATCTACAGACACATAAATGGCACATCCTAAGGAAAGCTCATTGTGGGACTGGCTCTAGTGGCTGTAATTCTGCACCAAGGCTGAATTTCGGGAACGAGACTTCAGATACAGTATTAGGAGACCACTAAGGTCTATATAAAAAAATCCAAAGAGCACCATGTCATGGGACCATTAAGATCAAGACAGAGTGGATAAAAGCTGAAAAAACAAAACAGAAACCAAATTAAAAGGCAGGGTTGGTAATGTTGAAAAGCTAGCAGGATTTGAAAGTTTCATCTCCTCGGGGCTCCCCCTGCTGTCGTGGTTCAGCCTTGCCTTTATTGCAGCCTTTTTAGTCAACGCTTTTTCAGCTTCAGCCTTTCTTTTCTTTGCCTTTTTAGCTAAGTTTATATTGGAAATATACACTACATGTGTCTTTATATATTCATGACACTGCATGATCAATTCACTTTTTTATTTTTTTCTCTTCAGTTTAGCACTTTTGCTGACATTTCTTACCACTGACATGTCACCTTGTTTAACACTCTGTAGTAAATAAATCAGAAAACACTCTCACATTGTAGCGTGGAAAACATGCATAAGACATATGACCACGCTACCTCTCGCTAAAATGGTTGTATGCCATAGTTCAGCATAGAGGGAATGTTCAGGAGACTTTCTGAGTCTGTGTTTCAGCTGTCGTCTCGCTGTCCCGGTGTTGTCAGTGACACATCTGTGTGTTGTCAGATGACTGCACCAGAGTACGATAAGTCTAGAGCTGTACCAGCAGACTCTACGTGCTGCAGCGTTCATTTCACAGCAAACAACATGCTGAAGAGTTTTGGAGACCGATCTGGAGAGTGGTCCCAGTGTTGGATCTGGATCTGTCTCTACAAATTGAACCACAGTAATGTCCCCACAACTCCCCCACCACACTGCAGTGCACAATAATCAATAGTCATCCTTATAATTATAGGTTGTGAACCTGAAACATACTTGTTTTTAATGGAAACCCGGCGGTCTAGACTGTTCCACATGCAGAGGGGGCTGTAGAAACTAAACTAAAATAGTAAAAAAGAAATAAAATGAGTATTCTGGTAAATCCCAGTAGAAAGTTTGCTATCGTATGCAACATGGTCTGCCCCAGGGCGTTACATTATAAGTCTGTTTAAAACCTGATTATTTTGTGGGATTATTTCGTACATTTTTGTCGAAGTCATGGTGTCCTCAGATATCAGCAACAAACGTAACTGGTGAGTAAAATGTGACTCTACAAGCCTTTGCAGGCCAACCTACTGCAGCTTCACACCAACCATCAACCTCCTGTACTCCACACTGACCCTCACCAGTGTCTGGTTGAGGCCGGCCGGCGCCCAGACGTACGTCGTGGTGTTGAAGGTGGGGTCTTTGCGCGACACCACCGGATTGGTCACAATCATACGGTTCCTCTTGTAGATGCGAAGGCCGCCGCCTCCTTTAACCTTCGCTGTCAAATGGGAGCAGGGTGAGTCTGCGAGCAGGCGTCCCATTCGCTGGTCATCTTCCACGTCACTTCCAGGAGCGTGGTCAACCGCGCTGCAGCCGCAGGCGATACATGCTTTCCTGCACAGGTAGGGCAAGACGAATGGGAGGAGAGCAAAGATGTAGACTAACATGATCATCTTTTAGAGAATTTTGCTGAATTAAAGACCAGATTGGGTGGATTTCTGCCTAATTGGGGTACTTTAATTGGGTGGTTGAATATTGATTTGGGAAGTTTGTAATAATTTGTGCTACTTTTTATACCATCTTGGTGGTTTCCCCCCAACAAAACATTAGACTATTTTTTAATAAATCGTCTCCATTCTCTCCAAGTAGTACGATGAAATGACCAACCCGTTCTCACTCCGAACTCGTAAAATACGGACGTTTGGACAGTGGCTGCAGCAACTGAAGCGACGCAAAACGCACCTTCAACACGTTTGTAGAATGCACCAGGGAGAGCAGCAGCTACACGGCGTTTGAAGATGACGTAGCACTAAGAGCGACTATGGTAGAGAGTAGTATGAAAGGCCGAAAATCTGCATAGGGAGGTTGGTTGGGGTAGTGGATGGGTCAAACAACACGGGACTTTCACCCAGGAGACCGGGGTTCGTGTCCCACATGTCACGTTTTCTAAACCCAACCGTTGCTTTCTTCTTTTACTAAACCCAACTGTCCTGTTCTTCTTTTCCTAAACCCAACCATCCCGTTCTTGTCCCGCGTGTCATGGAAACCTAAGCCCACACACGACCTTGTCCTTAACCTAACTGCTTCAAAAGTGACGCCAATAGTCCCGACCAAGCACGTTTAGATAAAGCCCTTTTAGATATGACGCTAAAGGAGACTTACAGCATTAATACCAACGACAAAGGCATCTGACCAAGCGTCCGTATTTTACGAGATTGGAGTGAGAATGTGTTGGAATGACAGGGATAAACATGGAATGACTGATGACGACCCACAAAACCAAAAGACAATTCAATTCATTACAACTAGGTTTAACTTTTTCCCGTTTCAAATTATTATTCGTTCATAGCTCTGTGAAAAAAGACTGTTACATCTGTTCGTATAAGTGAAACCTTTTATGTCACATTTATCCAAAAGAAAAATAGATTGTTTTTTAGTATAGTAACCGTGGTTTTGAGTTTGCCTAATAATTATTAAAACATCTTGAAACAGAAAAATCTTCCCTCAGAGCCTTCAGTCAATTGGCTAAAAATATGCAAAACCAAGTTCCTTTAATAGCAGAGAATGGTTGGCAGGGAGGAGTGGAAAAACCACTAGTACTGTATCCAGTGCTTTAGTTATTTCTCTTTTCCTTCCCTTCATTGATTTTTTTTTTTTAGGCAGTGAAATAATAATAAAAATCAGAAAGGAATGAAGGGGTGTACCTCCAAGAATGTGGCTGGAATCCAGAGCAGCTCTCCTCACATACGTGACACACCGCTGCACCTCCTGCACTCTGCTTTACAGACATCTGAGAGGAAACACACATAACAAACACACAATGATGTTATACATTAAAATTATTATACACAGAAACTCAGATCCTGCGAGGAACAGTCCATTCAAGTTTAAAAGGTTAGATAGAAAATAAAATAAAAACTATGGTAGGTAAATAAAACACTTCAAAAACAAATATTAAGAGACGTTTTAAGGTACTGTATCAGCCTGGTGATATTCTACATTTTTCTTGCTGTGTAGTAAGTGTGTGTATCAAAGCCTGATATCATTTCTTACTCTGTGGCATAGAGCTCCAATGTTTTTCAAAAACTATTAAAAACACATCAGTGAGCCACACTGTTGCACTGGGTGACATGTTTCTTCATCACCATGCACACAATCACTGTAATTTACTTAGAGTTATTGCCAGAACCTCCTCCACAGCGCTGCGGAGGAGGGTCTGGCAAGTCCACACAGCATTCTGGGATGGGAGAGAAACATGGTCAGATTTATTGGCATCTGCAAAATAGCCTCGGGAAGGAACTTGTTTTGGTGGAACATGTGTACGTTTAAAGGTTGTTTTAGTCGTGCAACAGAAAACTCAGATTGGACAGATAGTCTAGCTAGCTGTCTGGATTTACCCTGCAGAGATCTGAGGAGCAGTTAACCATAGTCCTCATAAATCCACCAGAGTTTAGAATGCCAACACAAAGAAAGAGGAAGGTGACGGACATCCTGCTGAAATGAGGGACATCCAACTGAATTTCCGGCAGCACCTGAACAATCCCGGAAATGAAACGTGGTCGATATAGACTAACTTAGAGTCAACCCCACATACAGCGGCCTGCTGCTACAAATACTCACTAGAGCAGTGAATGTGTATTAATCCATCGTTGAAAATAGTCCCCAAAAAATGCACTATTTTCTCCTGTTTGAGTAAGGTTTTCTAAGAACTATAGTGACAGCTGTTTTGGCAAATTACCGACTTGTTTTAGAAGCTGATGAGTTCTTAATGCCCATTAGCTAGGAGAGCCTTTGTTCACCTCTTCAGTAACTATTTTTTGAGCTAAATGAAGTACAATCCTTTAAACTAAATGCCAGTGGGGGAGTAAACGGGATGTTTCAAGAGCTTTTGTGACTGATAAGTGCCCGCTCGGCTGGCTAGCATGTTTTGAGGTTAGCTTGCCAGCAATATTAGTTTACCAACTACTGCAAGTAGTAACTACTATTTTCTTCAATGACACACATGCTTTTCCTAAGGATTAAAGAAGACTTTTTTAAGAGAAACTGAATAAAGAAAGAAACTGAATATAGAAAGAAAAGTTCATTCTTGACTTTAAAGTATTGTGAAATAGTGTGACAAAAAGAAAATCTCAACTCAAGTTCCACTTGGAAGCCTTCTCTATACCTTTCAACCAATTTCCTCTGCTGACGAGGACTGTGAAATGTGGGTAAAAGCTCTGGAAAAGGCTAGTATGGGGATCTTGAGTTA
>CM046790.1:29820683-29880683 GCA_025617405.1 Perca schrenkii
TTAACCACAAATACAAATGGAACAGTACAGTATGATTGATTAGCTGCTGTGAATGAAAGCGTTTGCCAAATGATACATATGAGCCAAACTGGAAATGTATTTCTTCAGAAAGAGGGAAACATGTTTTAGCTCTATATTTAGGAGTCAGATAAGCCAAGTATGTCGTAGATGGATCACACTCTGCTGAGCCTCGGTGAGTAATTCTAAACATGTCGGCTATGTGACGGTTAAACTGCAGGAAACGCTGTGAGATAAGAAGCTGGAGGTCAAAGAGGCGGCGAGTAGACCCTCTTTAATGTCCAGAACGTTGTCACATGGAATCCTGGATGTTTCCTGTTGTTCTCCAGTTTACAACAAAATCAAACAATATGCTACAAATGAGCTGGCATTTACAGTAGAGAGCACTTTGTCAATATCACTGTTCAAAAGTGTGAAGAAATGAGATATCAGGAAGAGCGTTTGACAGTTTGATTGGATTATTTCCTATACAAATTCAAATAGATTTTTGGCTGGACCATAGAGCGAAGGACCAGCCTTACAACCTCATAACTCTGTCGCCGTGTCGCTCTGTCGCTGAGTGAGGAAGTTCCACGATTGGTCGGAGTAAGAGTGATGACGTGAGTGTTGGTGTTTCCCCATTGGCCTTTTCCCTTTCAAAATGTACGACACAGACTTTTACCTCCGCTATCGCCCCTTAAAGCAACACTAGAGAACTTTTTGTAACTTAAATTAATGTTTCCAAAATCGTTTCAGTGGTTCATCAACTCGTAACAGGGTGAACAGCACTTCTTCATTCGCGTTGCGGCTCTCTACCGGCTATAACCGCACTATGTAAATTTGCCAGATTGGGTAGCGGATCTGTAGCCTGGCCCCGCCCTCATACGTACTTACGCTCAATTTTCATTTCCCTTCAGTACTACGTCTGGGTTTGCAGTATAGTCTTGGGTTTTCTCCAGCCAAATTTTTGGCTGGTCCAATCAGCGAACAGAGGGAGTGGCTGAGAACGATGACGTTGAGGCCGTGCGCTAGAGTTGTAGTTCCATAATGGCGGCGCAGAAAGATGCGAGCGAAGCCATTCGGTCCTTTGTGGCAACTCTGCAGAATATCCAGAAGTAAAAGCCCGAGCGAGAACAATCTTTGCTGAGTTTTGTTGGTGGCCATGATGGAAAAGTTAGATTTTTCCAGCTCGCTGCGTTAGTGGTGAAGGAGTTTGCTAAAGCGAACGCTAGCGATGCTAAGCCGACGTCACGACCAAACGTTAGCGACTGGTTACGGCAGATCCAGAGTGGCTCTGCAACCTGCAATTCCTGCTTATCGCCATAGATGCCGACAAAGAGAACGAAACGAGATGTTAATAAACGCCCGTTAGATTTAAGCCATTGATGTAAAAAAAAACAAAAACAAATGAGTTGCAGCAACTTTAACAGAGTACCCGCCTTCAAGGAAGTTAACACTTGTCAATGGAGAGTGGCCAGACTCTCTGTACAAATGACATGTACGAGAGTCTGGTAGGACCAGGCTAACGGATCTGTAGTTCGAATGAGACATAATGGGACAATTCCGCTTCCAACCTTTAGGGGGACCGAAGCGGGGAAAGTTCTCTAGTGTTGCTTTAATCAGCTGATTAACTGCCTCTGTGTGCCTAGATCTGGTCTGTTTAACAAGGTTACATTAATTACACAATAACACTTCCGATGAGTAATCCATAACAATAACTTGTTGAAAATAGCATGATTACATTGAAAAGCAGTCCTCGATTATTCGTCAGTATTTTTACCGTGTCATGTGATATGCTACTTTAGTACACAACAAACAAATATTACTGGGACCTAGATAAACATTTGATATCTATTTTCACATTATAGACACCACCGCTGACCTGTTACAATTTGGTCAAAAATAAGCACAATGTCCATACACGGTCCAGCCATATACTGGGTTTTCACCTAGTTTTGTTACTCTAATGTCTGGAAATTAAACTGAAAGCACTTTAATGTTCTTAAATACATTTTTTTTTATTGTTTTCTGACAAAATGATTCATCAATTAGTCAAGAAAGTAATCGGCAGATGAATCAATAAGGAAAATAACTGTTAATTTCGGTCCTATTTAACTTTATAGTCTGAGTGTTTTTGTTTCGTACTTTGGTTACAGAGATACCTTCCTACAATCCTAAAACCCATGCTGATATTTGAGGTAAGTTAAAAAAAGTTAAGTATAAGTTTAAAGTGATGATGACGCTGCATATAACAGTCTGTCCATGAAGTGTGATGTGTTTCTTTTATAGTGTTCACATAGCATGTCATTTTTCAGTGTTACATCACTGTGACTCAACACTCTGTGTGTGTGTGTGTTTGTGTGTGTGTGTGTGTGTGTGTGTGTGTGTGTGTGTGTATGTTGGGGGTTATTTCCATCCTGGTGATGGCAGTTTTTCCAGCTCCTGTACTGTATATAAAAAAGGACGTGCGGGATCAAACCCCCGACAGGTGACACTGATCCATCAAGTTATCTGCCTCAGACCGATGTGACCTCTGGACGGACAACCAGAGGATGAATTACAGGACAGATCTGTGGGAGACAAAGAGCCGGCAGAACAGACCCAGCATGGGGGGGGAGATCAGGTCCTCGTGGTCATGGATTACCTGCTCTGACTGAATTAGAAATCTCCAGCTGTTTAAACTGGATTGGATGAGATCAAGCCTGAGAGATTTCACCCAAACTGACTTTAAAAGACGGATGGCTGACTTGCATCAGTTTATTAACTCACGTTGTTTTAATAAAGACTAAAGAAGAGATAGCAAATGGCACCTGACACAGTGTTGTTTACCGCATCACGCCCATTGCATGCGTGCATCATTTCCTGCATGTGAATCCCCTGTGCGGCAAAGGTGTAGCCTGGAAACCAAACAAATCTGCAGAGCTCATGTTTCATTTCATTCCCGTTCCTGTTTAACTTATTTATTATTTTACATTCTATTTTTATCTCTATTAATACAAACTGTGTGTATATGTTTATACTTATATTGTTATATTCTTTTTATCCTTCTTATATTTAGAGAATGTGTGACATGCACCAACAACATGACAAATTCCTTGTATGTGTAAAAAACGTACTTGGCAATAAAGCCCTTTCTGATTCTGATTTCCTCCCCGACCCATTCAAACAGATTTCTAGCCATCCAGAACCTGGACGGGCCAATCACATCTGTTTATCTCCCACGGGGCAGGTTTAAGACGATGACTGACAGAGGAGCGTCATGCTTGTAATGTAGTAACTGGAAGTTACGGGCATTCTTCGTCAGCATCTAACGCACCAGGTTCACGGAACTCAGAGCAAACTGTCAAAACTGGGCTGTGCTGATCAAAAACGAATGAAGAATCTGTTATTGTCTATCGTACTTTTGTCCTGCTTTAAAAAGGGGCGAAGCTTGCCCCAAGTCGCTCAGAGCTGAGTTCTTTCATTGCTCTGATTGGTTGTAGGGCTATTCAATTGCATGCAGAGGCATTTTGGTCTGCACCGTTGATAACGCCCCTTTGGAACTCAAAAATGAATGGAGAGGTTCCAGAGCAATATGCATTTTTGCAAATTGCTTATTTTTGTGAATTGTGACTGACGTCACACAGGCGACAGTTTGGATCTCCGGGAAGTGATCCCAAAACACACCTGCAATTTCTGCTTATTGCCATAGATGCCAACAAAGAGAACGAAACAAGATCTTAATAAATGCCCGTTAGATTCATAACCTGACTCCGCCAGATGGATTGCTTCACATTTGCTCAGCATATCCATCTGGGAACTTTCCGTTGGAGAACTTTTGGGAAGGAGCGAAAATACTGGTTAGCTGATTGGATGAACCATCTGTCTATCACCTATGTGGGTGATAGACAGGCCAAATCAACCAATCAGATCCACGAAGCGTATGAAAATACAACCACAAGCCCGCCCCTGCTGCTGCAGGCAAAGCATAGCTCGTTAGCTCAGCATGCAAGCAACATGTCGGTAAAGGATATTTGCCGTTTGTGTAACGAGAATTTAGGAATAAAAGACACCCTTTCAGGTTCCCGGACCACTGTCTGAAAATACTGGTTAGCTGATTGGATAAACCATCTGTCTATCACCACCTAACTCACCTCAAAACCAACGCTGATTGGCCCGGTCGTTTGGCGAGCGGCTCCAAATTTTCTCTATCTCAAGATGCCAGACTGATCTGCGAGTGGAAAACTGGAGCTCGCGAGATCAGGACGGTCTCACGAGGCTATTAGATTCAAGCCATTGATGTAAAAAAAAAATGGCTGTGTATGGCTGTGTTCAGAAGATTGTGTCGTCCTGTGACTTACACTCGCAGAAACTCGAGTGAAGATAATGACCTCTTCTGAAGAGTCCATCGTGTTTTTTTAATCCTCCGTGTCCTCCTTGGCTACTAGCAACTGCATCGAGGAGGGGTGGGGGCTTGTACCATGTGGACGTGCAGACAGTGTTGTTGTCATTACTTAGCATTCCTCATGGGGGCGACACAGAAACTACGCACCATAGCTTTAACCAATTCAAATTGACATTGGCGAGAGAGATATGTAACTCGATAACACTATGCTGACTAAATAGCGAAGTGAAAAATAAATGTCCATTCAGTCTAACTATTGGGCTTAATCAAAGCAGAAGTGTGAGAAGTTTCTGGGTGCTTGTTGGTAAATTTGCTTTAAACTTTGGTTTTATGACCTTAATAAACATAATATACTGTATAGAAAAAAGGCAATGACGTTCACTTGAACTTCGGTAAAGTCCCTTTATTCCAAGGCAAGTGTTTCAGACATCCACCAACAGAGGATCAACATCCCATCAGACTAACTGACCCTCTGACCCTTGACATCCTCATTAGTTTTTTAACCAGAAGTATCTACTACATGCAATTAGACACAGATGTAAACGTTTCTGTCCTACCTTCTCCATGGCTGAGCTCACGTCCATGTTGTCCAGCGTCTGTCGGCTGTTTGACTCTTCAGCTCTCTCTCTGCCTCTGCTCTTTCAGAACAATGGGGGCTTAAATTCCTCCTCCTGTCGACCACACTTCCTCTCTCCCCGCCCACAGTCGCCCCTGCTGCCGCTCTGCTCCGGCGGCTCTCCACAGCCCACTGCAATTTAACTGTCTAGACTTTCATCTCATTCCTGCTCAGAAAACCTCAGCTTCACTTTTTTCACTTTGAACTCTCAGTGCTAAGTTTTTGCACGCCACACTTTACTTTCAAACTCAATTTTCTCCCTTTATTTCTGTTTCTTTTCCTTCCCCTCTTTCCATCTTTATAAACTCACAACAAAACTCACCTTTCTCCTCTTCTCCTCTTCAGCTGTGGACTCCTGCTTTTTGTTTTTTTCCTCCAATCTTCCCTCTTGACTCGTCCTGCTGCCGGCTCTCCTTCTGCACCCTCTGCAACATGAACTCAGCCGGTTTCTTCACCTCCTGCTCCAACACGCCGCTGAAGGGAAACCGATAAGTCTCCTGACACTTTTTGCCTCAGTAAAACAGCAGCACTCAATCACCTCTGTTTCTCTTTCTGACTTTGCTGAACAATGTATTCACTGTGCTTGGCTAAATATTACAGGTACCTCCTATTTTACAGCCTCAGACCATGTAGCGGCAGACTGGCAGTATTCAGGGAGATTTATGGTCTTGAAAACAGCAACTGCACTGTTGGCTCTCTGCAACAGACCAGGCTTTGGATTCAGGCCTGGTCTTCAGCCGACTGGAGGACTACCTGGAGCAGTGAGGCCTGGCTGGACTGTTTGTGCTTTTAAACTGAGACAAAGACAGACAGAGCCCTGAGGGATTCCCTGCTCTCGCTCTGCCAGCCAATCAGAGCGAGCCTGAAAAACTCAAAACCAATAGGAACATCGGAGGTTCCTCCTCCTCCTCTTGTTCTGCAGTTTTTTTAGTGTGAAGCTCAGTAGAATGTAGACCACAGAGCTGAGCAGTGCCAAACCAGGCCAAACTGAGCCAGGCGGGTCTAAAAGAGGGATAAAGTGATCCACGCAGAGCCGTGCAGAGCTAGCAAGAGCCAGGCAGGACACCCAGGGTCAATCAAAGCCAGACAGGGCCAACAGGACCAAACAGAGCCAAGTATAGGGCCACACAGGGCTAAACACACCCAGACAGAGCCATAGAGAGATATGGAAAGCCATGCAGGGCCAACATTGGGCTAATAACAGCCAGACAGGGCACCTCTGCTTCACAGACCCATGCAGGACCAAAAGGTGCTAAACAGAGCCAGGCAGTCCATAGAGGCTAAATAAATCTAAAGAGGGCCAAACGGGGAAAAACAGAGTCAGGTGAGGCCACGTTTGGCACGACAGGACCATGCAGAGCCAGCAGGGTTAAAAGGGGCAAAGTATTCAGAGTATTCAGAGGCAGTATTCCAATAGTTTTCCAAAGGTTTTGCTACTATTTTGCTATTTACTTCAGTAAATCAACCTGAATACTTGAAAAAATGCTCTATCCAATTTAAAATGAATATCCCTGCCACACACACTGTTTAAATAACAGTTAATAGATGAAAATGAATATTATCACTGTCACTGAATGCATGCACAGATGCACAGACTTTGCATGTTTTTCCTGCAGCACCTAGCCCATCTCACAGCACTGTAGCAAAGCTATACTGCGCTGGTGTGTGTAGAGCATGTGAGCGGCTTCTCACTTCAAAAAGAAGAATATATATAATTTTATAATTTTAGCTCAAACCCTAGTCGTAATGATGGATTAGTACACCTGTATGACTTCTCAGCTACAGACAATATTGCCTAAATACACAATTGCTAACACCGAGCCATTGAGCCAGGAAAAGTAAAACACAAATGCTAATATTATAGCCACGTGTTCTGAAGGTCTTGAATGATTTACAGTCATTCTCCTTCCTTGTGTATATATGCAAAGTAAAACATACCTTAAAGTGCTTGCAATACAGCGTTATTTGAGCTTTGCTCTGAGTTTACTAGCTTGACGCAATCTTACAATGATTATATTTTGTTCAATTTATTTTTTCGTAGGCGGCTATGATGTGGTGCTTATTATTATACAACCATATTCACCGCTGTACCCATCAAATGCGACCTGAAAATCCCCAGTAGTAAGTTTGTGATTGTGTGACGATACTGGTGACAGAGGCAGGCCACACCTGCTGCTGTAAGATGAACACAACATACAGGAACCAGGTAGTTGAAAACCAGCAGGGACACCACATCGTCCCGTGAAGTGGCGGCCCCTGGCTGTTTGTTAAATGTAACACAATAGACTGGGGGCACTGTTTATAGAGACAAACACCATTGCGATATGAAAATGCAATAGATTGAGCTTTCATTCTGCATTGAGGACTGAGGACTGCATTGCCACTTTGCATATTAAATTGTCAAATGCAAAATGCATATTGAAATTGAATGACAAAAGTTGCAAATTGAATTTAAAAATGCTAAATGTCTTGTCATTTGAATAAAGAGACCACACTTTACAGATAAAGCTAAAGTGCGTAGTTTCTGTCGCCCCCATGAGGAATTTTAAGTAATGACAACAACACTGGCTGCTCGTCCACATTGTACAAGCCTTACGTGATCGGGCATGCGCCCCCCACCCCTCCTCGATGCACTTGCTAGTAGCCAAGGAGGACACGGACACCGGACGACATAGCCATACTGAGAAATCCAGAGAGAGTTGTGTGGAGCTGATAGTCTTTATTAGCTTTGTAGCAACTCATTTGGCAATGGCTTGAATGTAACAGATGTTTATTAACATCAAAATGTTACGCACTAAAGCTTTAAATCAGATTCATGAGTGATTACATGCTGGCCATTGGCCAATGGTGCTACTTCACTGAAACGAAAATGAAAACTCATCCTGGTATGTACAGCTAAGCCAAAAGGCATGGCAAAGGTCCACTCCCTTGCCAAGCAAACAGGTTATTGTTGTTTCACTGAGACGAGGCACACGCACAATACGATTCACCGTCGGATTAAAATCACAACACCGACAGAGAGCAAGCAGAAGACGGAATGCTCCAAGCAGTGAATGGGATCCTAGAAAAACTTTGTTCGGAAGGAGAAAGTCCTCTGAAGCGGAGCGAGCCTTTCAGTTTAGCCGAGCACCTGCCGTGTTTTCCGTCTTCACTCACTCCAGAAAAATGGCTTCACGTTCTGAGGAGGATCTCTCCTGTCCTGTCTGCAGTGACATCTTCAAGGATCCTGTTGTCCTGTCATGTAGCCACAGCTTCTGTAAAGAATGTCTGCAGAAATGGTGGAGAAATAAACCACTACGAGAGTGTCCAGTGTGTAAGGAAAAATTTCTACAAAGCGAACCACCACGTAACTTGGCTCTAAAGAACCTGTGTGAGGCCCATTTACTGGAGAGAGGTGGGAGAGGCTCAGCAGAGGCTTTCTGCTGTCTGCACTCTGAGAAGCTCCAACTCTTCTGTCTGGACCATCAGCAGCCAGTGTGTGTTGTCTGTCGAGACTCAACAACACATGCTGACCACAGATTCAGACCCATCGATGAAGCTGCACAGGATCACAAAGAGAAGCTCCTGATAACCCTGCACCCCTTACAGGAGAAACTGAAGCTCTTTAAAGAAGTTAAAGGAAACTGTGATCAAACAGCAGAGCACATTAAGGTCCAGGCCGGAGACACAGAGAAGCAGATTAGGGAGCAGTTTAAGAAGCTTCGCCTGTTTCTACAAGAGGAAGAGGAGGCCAGGATCTGTGCTCTGAGGGAGGAAGAGAAGCAGAAGAGTCAGAGGATGAAGGAGAAGATTGAGGCTCTGAGCAGAGAGATAGCAGCTCTTTCAGACACAGTCAGAGCCACAGAGGAGAGGCTGAGAGCTGAAGACGTCTCTTTCCTGCAGAACTACAAGGCTGCAGTGGAGAGAGTCCAGCAGCGGCCCCCTGCTGGATGATCCACAGCTGATCTCAGGAGCTCTGATAGATGTGGCCAAACATCTGGGCAACCTGAGCTTCAACATCTGGAACAAGATGGGGGAGATGGTCTCCTACACTCCTGTGATTCTGGATCCAAACTCTGCTCATCCAGAACTCATCCTGTCTGAAGATCTGACCAGCGTGAGATGTGGAGAGACACAGAAGCTTCCCGACAATCCAGAGAGGTTTGATTCCTTCATCTCTGTTCTGGGCTCTGAGGGCTTTGACTCTGGGACTCACAGCTGGGACGTTGAGGTTGGAGACAGCACAGTCTGGATTCTGGGTGTAGCAGCAGAGTCTGTCCAAAGAAAGAGAGGCACAGCCTTAAAGTCTGGATTATGGAGAATCGTGTTTTACAAAGGTGAATACACAGCGTGCTCGCATCCTGGCCCAGACACTGTTCTCTCAGTGCAGAAGAAGCTCCAGAGGATCAGAGTAAAACTGGACTGGGCTAAAGGACAACTGTCATTCTTCGATTGGGATACTTACACACACATGCACACCTTGAAACATAGTTTCACTGACAAGTTGTTTCCATACTTTAATACAAACAACGAATTGCCACTAAAGATATTACCAGTGAAAGTAAAAGTTAATGTAAAGTAATACAGCAGCAGTTGGTGGCCTTTCAGTTAATGTGTGTTTTAAACAGGGATGCACCGAATCCAGGATTCGGCTTCGGCTTCAGATTCGGCTGAATATTGGGCTTTTTGACGGGGTTCAGTTTCTGTCAAACCTTAGAAATTTTTTCCAAAGAACCGAACCCTACGCTTGCACTACGCACAAACTTCAGGTACGGTAAAGGAAGGACAGCCACAGCTAAAAACTTGTGTTAACCAGACGACGGATTCGGTTTCGGATTCGGCAGAATGTTAACCAGCAGATTTGGTATTTGGCCGAACCCCAAAGATCTGGATTCGGTGCATCCCTAGTTTTCAGTTGGGCCAAGTTCAGAATCCAGTATTCAATAATCAGTTTTACTCTGCAGAGAATCAGAATATATAAATGCTGTCATTTTATAATTTACACACTGTGGGCAAGTTTCCCTACCGACTGTTATTAAATTGTGTTGTATGTCATGTTCTTTTATTAAATTACTTAACAGACAATGTATTTTATAACTTTGTGTTGTTTTATTAACCATGTTTTAAAGATCTTGCTGTATGTATGATTGATCTGTTTTTTGTTTTGAATCTGAATGAATATGTTGTGTGTATTGTAGTCTGTTAAATATCCTATCACTATAAAACAACCAATGAGAAGAGAACACATACATCTCATAGTGTTTTGTCATTACACACTGTCCATACTGCTAGTACTGTACATATCCAATGAATTCATATCTACTCCTTACTGTCTATTATATCATGTATTATTTATTTTAGACTATGTACAAACCGATTTTTTTACACTTCTGGTAAGATGCTAAACTGCCTTCGTTTTCTCAGTACCTGTACTCAACTGCAATGACAATAAAGTTGTAAACTAATCTGATCCAGGCTACAATGAATAATGTTATTAATCTTAGGTTCCTTCCTCAGTATAAAAAAAGTACAATTATGAATCAGTCCTATTACCTAGTATACTTTCAGAAAATATACTTAAGTTTCTATTTTCACCTTAGGTTGTGTGGACATGGTTTCAGTTTACATTGTATAGAGCTGGCCGCTGGTCCTGAGTAACCAGTCTCCACACCCATTAAACTCTGAAGTCTTAAACTGAAGTCTTTATGCTTAACCAGTTACAGTAAAGGTAGGCATCGAGCATATTTCATACCTGTGTGGAATATAAGTGAGTAGAAAAGTCATCACATGAAACTCAGCCCATTTAAGACAGAGGAGGAGGCAGAGAAAGAGCTGAAGACGTCTCTTTCCTACAGAACTACAAGGCTGCAGTGGAGAGAGTCCAGCAGCGGCCCCTGCTGGATGATCCACAGCTGATCTCGGGAGCTCTGATAGACGTGGCCAAACATCTGGGCAACCTGAGCTTCAACATCTGGAACAAGATGGAGGAGAGGGTCTCCTACACTCCTGTGATTCTGGATCCAAACTCTGCTTTTGTTTGTCCAAAGAAAGAGAGGCACAGCCTTAAAGTCTGGATCATGGAGAATGTGTTTTTTTTGTTTTTGTTTTTTTAAATGGATATACAGTAGTGCTGATACTATTCCTTGAGTATCTTCAATAATTGGATTACTAAAAATCCTTGATGCAATATTCTTGGCATGAAGGGGAAGGGGGCGAAAAAGATTTACATTTGGGCCACCAAAAATGTACTTTGGCCAACAGAATAAGGGGCTTGGTGGCCCGTGCAGCCAGTGCTTCAAAATATTAGCATCTATCCCTGTTATTTGTTTGCAATTGAGGCAATAAAAATGTTGCTTTGTAAGTATTTCTTATCCGATTAGTCGATTAATCGATGGAATAATCGGTAGTTACTTGATTTCCTGGCCCAGTCACTGTGATTCTGGACCCAAAACACTGCTCATCTAGAATTCATCCTGTCTGAAGATCAGGCCATGTGTGAGTTGTGAAGAGGCAGAAGTGGTGAACAAAGAGGTCAAGGGCTGAATGGGCAGTAAGGACTGGGCTATTCTTGTCCTCATGTCCCCTTGTCCTCATCCATGGCAGAATATCAAACGGTTTCTGGCATTACTTATATAATGCTAAAGTTGAGTTGCAGTCGGCAGACAAAAATTAGAAAAGGCGGTAGCCTTTATTAATTTTGTAATATGTTACTAAACACGGTTGTGTAAAAATCCAGGTTGCATAAAGTTGCATCAAGTTAGCAAGAATCAGTCCCATATGTAGATCCGGTCGGTAGGTGAAGGCTACTTTCAAAATAAGAGCTGAAAACTTGAAGGGGAAAATAAAAAAGAAACTATTGTGGTCCGTTGAACAACGAAAAAACACAAGGATGAACCATGTCGATGGCAGTATATAATAAAACGTTTTTTTTTGGCATTACTTATATAATGCTAAAGTTGAGTTGCAGTCGGCAGACAAAATTAAAAAAGGGGGCAACCTTTTTTTATTTTGTAATATGTTAGCCTACTAAACACTGCTAATGGATGTGTAAAAATCCAGGTTGCATAAAGTTTGCGTCAAGTTAGCAAGAATCAGTCCCATATGTAGATCCAGTCGGTAGGTGAAAGCAGGGGGGATTATTTTGCTGGCCTCTGTGACAATTTTGGACAGACGACTTTTGTTTTGAACTGTAAGGTTCCCATAAGAACCCACCCAAAAAGTTAGAATGGACTCAATATAACATCTGTAGAATAAAACCATCAGAGTCTTGTCCACATTAAAAGAGTTTAGTCTGCGCAGGAAATACAATCTCTGCAGGCCTTTTTTGCAGATTTTGGATACATTGAGGTCATGGGTCAAGTTTTTATCAATCACTGTTCCCAAGTGCCTATAGAACTAAACCATCTGCCCTTGATTGTGGTCGGTAGAGGTGGATGTGGGGTTTTTCTAAAGTCAATAACCATGTCCTTAGTTTTTTCAACATTTAACTTGAGGATATGGCTGTCACACCACTCCACGAAATCTGTCACCACTGGCCCGTGATCGACCTCTGCATCCTGGAGAACACCTATTAAGACCATGTCGTCTGCAAATTTCAAGAGATGCCACGGTTAATTTATATAAATGTATCTCAAGAGAGTAATGGTCACGTGTCGGTCTTCAGTCTTTACTTCTAAACGGAATAACAATAAAAAAGAATTAGCAATTATTTAACTTTGGTTTTCCAGTCTGGATTATGGAGAATGATTTTTTTTATTTTTTTTAAAGATGCATACACAGTAGAGCTGATAAGATTCCTTGAGTAACTTGAATAATTGGATTACAAAAAATCCTTGATGCAAAAATCTTGGCATGAAGGGGAAGGAGGCGAAAAACATTTACATTTGGGCCACCAAAAATGTACTTTGGCCAACAGAATAAGGGGCTTGGTGGCCCGTGCAGCCAGTGCTTCAAAATATTAGCATCTATCCTTGTTATTGTTTGCAATTTAGGCAATAAAAATGTTGCTTTTTCTAAAAAGGAAACCTCTCTTTTGTATATTTACAATTGCTCTTTACTATAAAGCAAAAGTACTTCTTAACGGATTGGTCGATTAATCGATGAAATAATCGTTAGACACTCGATTAGGCCTACTACAATTATCGATAGCTGCAGCAGTGCAGCCCTAATACACAGCATGCATGTTTTTTTTTATTCAATTTAAAAGATAACGAAAACAAATGAATAGGCCTACGTACAGGGACCATATTTATATGTTCATTTGTTTTCGATGGGATTGGAATGGGTCTCAGTGGTTTTATTCTGACAGTGACTTATGTAAATACGGCGCACTTCTCGCAGGCCGCTTTTGTTTTGAAGGTTCCAACCGGAAGGCTCCTGTGTCTCGCGGCTGCTCTCTTTCTTTTCAGCTCACTCAGAGAAAACCGCAGAGAAGATGGCGGCGCTACGAGTCGTGGTGCTATCGGGGAGTGGGAGAGCCCTCCTCAATACACCAAAAACTATCAAGACCCCCGTGGTAGGTTGATAGAGGAGTGTTGTATGTATCAGCCAGAATAGTATGTTTAGAACAACAGCTTATTAGAATTGGGTTAACATTGAGTGTCCTGGCGCCGAGCTAATGCTAGCCTGATTGCTGTCAGCGGGTTGAGACAAGGTCACTCGTGTTCCCACACCTTTTAGGATGTCGGCAACGGCTGTGGCAGTAGCTCCTCGGATTTTGTGTCACTCTTGACATGTAGAGGTCGACATGGCGTCAATAACTGCGACGACACACGCCACAGATATAGAAAAACCTTGTAGCCGTCGCTGGACGAACCAAGCTAGCCGGTTAGCTTAACTCGTGAAGTCGTGTCAACCACCCGGCAAATGGGCAGGTTCACTAAAATAAAACGTCTGCCTTGGCTAACGGTGCAGAGATACAAATGTGCACACCAGATTATGTGATGATACTGTCTTGTAATCGTTTCAACCTCTACTTAGGTCACGTCACGTTGCGTTCATATTCGGTCAGAAACGGTAGCCAAAGTAGTTGAACTAATCGGCTTGCTAACAAGTTAGCATTTCAAGGACTGAAAGGACTTCCGGTGAAGGACTGCAAGAAAAAGAAAAATAAGGATGTATGATATTGTGCAGGACGTGCTAAAATGTTGAGCGGTAGGCAAAAGTTCAGGATATATACGATGTGCAATGGTCAGATATGTGGATTGTATGTAGAGTCCTGCTTTTCTAAGCTTGTTATTGTTGTTTAAATTATTCTGATTTATTAGAGGTGGAGACAAGTAATGAATTGTTATGTGTCTTAACCACTAGGTTACTACATACCCCAACATATGAGACTTTTAAATTAAGATTAACATATACTTTATTTATCCTGGAAGGGGAAATTAAAAATGTACTTAAGTCCCAAATTTGTAAAAATAGTTGCCCTTTCTGAGTGTATGAGATGGATGTTGGTGTGTGTGTTTCCTGATGCCGGGGTGCTGTCATGTGCTGCCTGGTTACAGAAGCTCTAGTGAAGGGCAGAGTGATAAGGAGGACCAGCGAACACAGTAGAAGCAAAGGCATTATGTTGATCTGCACTTTGCAAATAGTATCCATACAGTAAAACTGTGACTGGATCTTAACATTTAGTTCAAGAAGAATCGTTCTTTGCTGTCCTGAGCATTTACTTTTAAAATCTTTGTTCTTACATACTAGAGCTAAAACGATTAGTCGATGGACAGAAAATTAATAAACAACAATTTAAATAATCTATTCATCTGTTATTTAATTTTCAACCTTGTTCCAGCCTCTCAAATACGAGGGTTTGCTGATTTTCTTTGTCTTGTGTGATAGAACGATCCTAAAAACTTTGTTGATGGGACAAAGCATGCAAGGTGAAGATGTCACACTGGGCTTTCAGAAATTGGGATTAAAAAATTGAGAAACTACTCAGCAGACAATTCAATTATGAAAATTGTTAGTTGCATCCCTACCTGCTAAGCAATTTATAAGCATATGTTTCACCATACTTATTTTTTTTATTTTTTGGGGGGGGCTTTTCCGCCTTTTTAATTTTTGACAGGACAGCTAGGTGAGAAAGGGGGGGAGAGAGAGGGGGAAGGCATGCAGGAAATTGTCTCAGGTCGGATTCGAACCCTGGACCTCTGCGTCGAGGCATAAACCTCTCAGCACATGTGCGCCTGCTCTACCCACTGATCCAACCTGGCCTCAACCAACCCAGATTTTAAACTACAAGTCTACAAGATGAGGGATTCTGATCTCTGTTATAAGTTTGGTCTTTGAAATTTCAGAAAATTGCAATAAAATGTGCATCAGTGTTTTCAAATGATTTGTCCAACCAACGTCCAAAACAGAAAAAAAAGATATATAGGCATGTACTCACATTTGGTGGGTTTGCGTTTAAAATTATTAAAAGCAATGGATGCTTGGTAGAGCAGGCGCCCATATAAAGAGGTTTACTCCTCGACGCAGCGGCCACGGGTTCGACTCTGACCTGCGGCTCTTTGCTGCATGTCATTCCCCCTCTCTCTCCTTTCAAGTCTAAGCTGTCCTATAGAAATAAAGGCCCAAAATGCCCCAAAAAATAATCTAAAAAAAAAAGAAAAGATTCAAAGCTTGATTTTGTGCTGAACAACAAATGGATTCAAAGTTGTAGCTGTAATGTCAGTCTTACAACGGAATATAAAGTAATAAGATGTCTTGAATAATCACTGACTAACTGGTATCTTGTGCTCTTGTTCCTCCATAGGCTAAAATGTCGTTAGCCAGCCTGCCCCGAAGTAAAAAAGTTGCCCTGACGACGCTAGGTGTGGTCACAGCCGGTGGGGCAGGGGCTCGCCCTGATGCTGCACCAATCTGTAAAAGCTTCCGACCTGGAGCTCCACCCCCCTAATTACCCCTGGAGCCACGCTGGACCCCTATCCTCTCTGGACCACGCTAGGTGTGATAGACGGATTCACACACACACGCACACGCGAGAGTCTGCAGTTATCAAATGCAATCACTCCTTTCTATACTGTTTTGTTAGAACTTTTAATTTAAAGTCTGTTGTGTTTTGGCACCTTCATGGCCTTTGCGCATGTGAGGAAGAAACAACATAAAAATGTGAAATACTCCACCAGTGAATATTTCACATCAAACGGCAGCGACGCAAATTTTGTCTGTTTTTTTTTGGCAATGTTGAGAAAGGTGAGCACGGTAAGATAGTCTGGTAAACACTGCCTTTGTCAAGGTTGAAAGAAGTAATAAAGTTGGATGCCTATTAGGGCTGTAATGAAGATGCGGTTATTTGAGGTGCAAAATCTCCTAAAAATCCGCCTTCCAAAAAGAATTTACGCTACTATCGGCACGTAATATTCGTGTGAATTCTGTTTGAAAGTATTACAAAAACAACGGTTTTAAAATAAATATATCAAAATATATTGACGTGCTAATTATTCACTTGAAAAAACGTTCCTCACGTCTTACACTTAGTAGAAGAAGACAGCAATGTTTCACACAAAGGGTCTCTGTGCTTTCTTTGTCTCTCGCTCGGTCCGCCCCTGCAGTATTCGCCGTGGTTACCAGGTGTATAAGCAGGTGTGTTCAGCCTGCCACAGTATGGAGTACCTGGCCTTCAGAAACCTGGTCGGGGTGTCGCACACAGAGGCAGAGGTTAAGGCCATCGCTGAGGAGGTGAGCCTGTGTGTCTGTGTGTAAGAATGATCACATAACACTGTCTTAGTATTTTACAGTAAACACATTTAACAAAAAACTAAACAGTGTCACTGTTTTTGAGTATTTCTTTTTTAGAATGTACCACTTCATTCTGCCAGTAGGTGGTGACACCCGGCTGTATCTGCTGTTCTATACTAGGCCGTGCTTTTAAAGCTGAGTCTTGTGTTCAGATTGAGGTGGTGGATGGTCCTGATGAGAGCGGAGAGATGTTCACCCGGCCAGGGAAGCTGTCGGACTACTTCCCAAAGCCCTACCCCAACCCCGAGGCAGCCCGGGTCGCCAACAACGGAGCGTTGCCTCCCGATCTCAGCTACATTGTCAATGCCAGGTAACTCCCGAAAGACAGAAAACCCACACAGTTAAGAGAGAGAGAGAGCCAGAAAATCGCCCTCAATCCACATATCCCCTGAGTTCACTTGTTGTCTCCCCTCAGACATGGAGGAGAGGACTACGTGTTCAGCCTGCTGACGGGATACTGCGATCCTCCGGCGGGGGTGACTGTGAGAGAGGAACTCTACTACAACCCATACTTCCCCGGCCAGGCCATCGGCATGGCCCCGCCCATCTACAACGAGATATTGGAGTTTGAGGACGGTAAGTAAAGATGCAGCGCGTGCGTGTGCTTAATCTGCTGTCAGGCTGTTTTGATTTACCTGGTCCCACAAGTAAACAGTGAGCCATGCAGAAAGGGAGAACATGCTCCAACAGCTGCTGGTCGCCCATCGCATGTATTTCTTGTTGTATGTAGATTACGTTTTCAGTTTGTCCAGAGACACAAATACGTTTTGGTAATGTAATGTACTGTACAAAGCAAATGTTTTTCAGGCATTTTACAGGTATTAAATGCACTAGATTAGAAAAAAAAAAAAAAAAAAAAAAAACTGCGATAGAAGATTTAACCATTTCCCCCACACCAACCATGTCTCTGAGAGTGCGTTACAGTTTGCTGGAATAAAAGTGTTTGGGCTGATGGTTGTTGTGTGTCTGTTGCCATAGGAACCCCCGCCACCATGAGCCAGGTTGCTAAAGACGTTTGTACGTTCTTGAGGTGGGCCGCCGAGCCAGAGCACGACCAACGCAAACGCATGGGACTGAAGGTACAATACACACACACACACACACACACACACACACACACACACACACACACACACACACACACACACACACACACACACACACACACACACACAGAGGTTTGTGGCACTATCTTTGTGGGGACCCGTCATTGACATAATGCATGCCCTAGCCCCTTACCCTAACCTTAACCATCACAACTAAATGCCTAACCTTAACCATAACCTAATTCTATCCCTAATCCTAAAACCAAGTCTTAACCCTCAAACAGCCCTTTAAACTTTAAACTTTTAAACCAGCATTTTGGCCCCACAAAGCTGTCGGGACAAGTATACTGGACCCTGTACTGGTTTTTGGACCCCACGAATATAGTTAAACAAGAACACACACACACACACACACACACACACACACACACACACACACACACACACACACACACACACACACACACACACACACACACACACAGCATCTGCAATTGAGCTACTCTGAAATGAAAGATTTACTGATACTATCTCCAGTAGGTTACCTTTGTTCTGGTTCCAATACTGAAACAGTTATTTTTCCAATGCTTTGAGAAGCTTTGTGTGTTTTTTCTACAGAAGCCTTTTTTCTTTGTTCAACAAAGGAGGCCACAGTTTCAAATGTTGTTCTAACACAAGCAGCAATACAAGAACTTTGCCTGAATAACATAGTCTTTATCGTTATTACAAAATAAGTAAATAAGATAACAAATCTGACATTTGAGAGAACATTTGCTGCCAGCTGATCCTGTCTGTCTGGTTTTATTTTGTGTTTGTTAACAACTAGGCTATCAGACACACCTATAAAACCCCCTTTTTTATTTTATGTTGTCTGTGTCGATGAAGGAATTTGTAGAATGTAGCCTCGGCATAAAACACAGTGGAACAAGTGGAAGCATGGAGCTTGTATTGGATTCATCTTTTTCTTTTCTTTTTCTAATTCTTCTAATTCCAGTTGCTGTTGGGCTCCGGCATCATCATCCCTCTGCTCTATTACATGAAGAGACACAGGTGGTCTGTGCTGAAGAGCAGAAAGATCGCCTACAGGCCTCCCAAGTAAAAGGAAAGCAACACCCCCCTCTGCCTGGGCCTAAAACCTACCGGAGAGGGCTGCGTTCAATGACCCCACAACGCTCACCTCACAACGATCATACGGACAAAGAACAACTGACAAACACACATGCCTTTTTAACAGCGAGAAGAGAAATAAGAGTATATATATATACCATGTTTATTTCTACAGAAGAATGCCTGTTTTTAGTTGTTGGCGTGGTAGAACAGATTATGTGAAAAAAATTCTTATATCTGGAATAATGTGGTGCAAGTTTGTGTCAGAGTTGTGGCGTTCTTGAACGCACCCTCCACAAAGTTAGTTTGTTTGATCTGCATCGAGTCATTGCTGGCAGCAGTTCAGTTCAGCACACTTTGTCACAATTGACCGATAAGTTGAATCTTTGTAAGATACTCAATAATCACACAAGCGCTGAGAAATGGTTGCCATCAAAGTTTGTAACATCCTGGGTGTGTGTGTGTAAATCCATCCTCCACTCCCCTCTCCACACAGCCGCTCAGTGGATGCAACGCGACCTCTGAACCTCTGTTTTACTGTACAAAATAAATTATCTTAAAGGAAACTTTGGCATTTTGTTTTGTTTCTAGCATCAGTAGACAGTATACACAAAACACCTTTTTAAAAGCTGCCTGTGTCGTGATCATTTCTGTCTGAGGCGTTAAAACCGCTTCTGCGCTTTTGTCATGTAAATATTTAATAAAGTGGCGAATGAACAAACTTTTTCATGAGGTTGTTTGTTGACGCTCAGGATGAATCTGAATGTCGGAAATAATCCGATCATTCTGTTTCCTGCCTGTATTGTATTGTATTTTTATTTTTTTTTACAAAACTATAAAGAAGAAAAATAATTCCCAAAACAAGTTCTCAGTTTTGGAATGTTTTCCATAAAGTTTGACACTACACAGCCTTCATCTTTGTAACACACACGACATTCACAATCAATCCAATTGTACCGTCTAAGAGATGTACAAGCTGCTTGTGAAGCTGTTAATTTATCCTGAATCTCCCCTTTAAAATTTAGCACTTATAACTAAGTGGAGATTAACACCTCGCTAAATTAGTGTATTATTAGTTGCACCACGCAAACTGGTTGTTACGTAGAGATTAGTTGTTACCAGGCTTTTAAAGCTGGGATAGGCAGTTTTCTGGAAAAGCCAGTTTAGCAATAGTAATTATTAATAGTTTAGCCTTCTGCTAGTCTCGCATTGCCAGACCTACCTCCGCAGCTCTGGCTACACCCCACATACATCCCTGGATAGGATAGGAGATTTCTTTAAACCAATCACAATCGTCTCTGCAAAATGATCTCGGGAAGGAACTTGTTTTGGTGGAACATTTGCACCCCGCAAAAGCAAACGCCACATACAATATTAAAGGTCCCATCGCATGAAAATTTCACTTTATGAGGTTTTTTAACATTAATATGAGTTCCCCCAGCCTGCCTATGGTCCCCCAGTAGCTAGAAATGGTGATAGGTGTAAACTGAGCCCTGGGTATCCTGCTCTGCCTTTGAGAAAATGAAAGCTCAGATAGGCCGATCTGGAATCTTGCTCCTTATGAGGTCATAAGGAGCAAGATTACCTCCCCTTTGAGAGAGACATCATGGCTTTCAAACGGGCAAAGTTTGAAAGCCCCTCTCTCCTCCTCAATATCTACAGACACAGAAATGGCACATCCTAAGGAAAGCTCATTGTGGGACTGGCTCTAGTGGCTGTAATTCTGCACTAAGGCTGAATTTCGGGAAAGAGACTTCAGATATAGTATTAGGGGACCACTAAGGTCTATATAAAAGAGACTTCAGATACAGTATTAGGGGACCACTAAGGTCTATATAAAAGAGACTTCAGATACAGTATTAGGGGACCACTAAGGCCTATATAAAAGAGACTTCAGATACAGTATTAGGGGACCACTAAGGTCTATATAAAAGAGACTTCAGATACAGTATTAGGGGACCACTAAGGTCTATATAAAAGAGACTTCAGATACAGTATTAGGGGACCACTAAGGTCTATATAAAAGAGACTTCAGATACAGTATTAGGGGACCACTAAGGTCTATATAAAAGAGACTTCAGATACAGTATTAGGGACCACTAAGGTCTATATAAAAGAGACTTCAGATACAGTATTAGGGAACACTAAGGTCTATATAATAGAGACTTCAGATACACTATTAGGGAACACTAAGGTCTATATAATAGAGACTTCAGATACAGTATTAGGGACCACTAAGGTCTATATAAAAGAGACTTCAGATACACTATTAGGGAACACTAAGGTCTATATAATAGAGACTTCAGATACACTATTAGGGAACACTAAGGTCTATATAAAAGAGACTTCAGATACAGTATTAGGGGACCACTAAGGTCTATATAAAAGAGACTTCAGATACAGTATTAGGGGACCACTAAGGTCTATATAAAAGAGACTTCAGATACAGTATTAGGGGACCACTAAGGTCTATATAAAAGCATCCAAAGAGCACCATGTCATGGGACCTTTAAATAAAGTTCACTGTTCACACAATACAGTAACCTGAGGTGGATACATGGTTAATCGTCATTAGTCCCACCAATCAGTCCCAAAACATCCCAGTTAGAGAGGAAAATCTGTAAATCTTTACAATAATTTCACGAAACAACCAAGCAGGCCTGTCTTGTTGCACCATCCATATTTTCTTCAAAACTCGCCATTTTCAGCCTCTAGCTTGAAGGTTGTTGTTGTTTCCCGAATTGAAGGGATTTTGAAAACAGCAACACGCATGCGCCAGATATCTGGCTTTATCCCGGAAACGTACTTCTGTTGATTCAGACTAGCCTTCTGCTAACTGAGCCAAAGGCTCGCGGCTGCAGTTAGCAGAAGGCTTTTCTGTTAACGTATGGATCAAGCAGACACGACATGTTAATTAGTGGTTAGGTGGTGGGGCTTGGTGGGGGGGGGGTGTTTCCCTCTACTTCCACTATTTAACGCTAAGCTAAAGTAATCACTTGCTCTGAGCACACAGACATGAGATTGAGAGCCATCTAATCATCTCAGTCTCAGAAAGAAAGTGACCAAGTATTAGGCCTAAGTTTTAACACTTCCCACGTCTTAAATGTCTATATCAGAAATATGGGTTTCTTTTTTAACTTCCTAATTTTAAATTAACCAAAAATAACATGGATGATTCCACACAACGTGCTTCGCAAGTACAACAATAGATCGGATCTCTAATTTCATTGAATTTGGGGTGTTTTGTTAAGTTTTTTTAGCGTTTGAAAAAAAAAATGTAAACGTTTCGAAACAGTATCCCAACTGAATGTTGACTGTCTGTGTCTGTGATGATCCTTCCTTTAGTATTAGTCTAAATAGTTCATAATTTCTGCTTTTTTAACTCAAGGATTAGGTATAATTTCCACCATGAATTCCAAAAAAGAAGTGTAAAACTAGTAATAAGTTGGCGTTAGTGGCGTTCATACACGGTAGTGAAAAGAAGTGTAAAACGGCAAACAGCAAAAAGCGCCAAAAACATTGAAAAAAAACAAACACCAAAAGTATCAAAAAAGGGACAAAAAGGTCAGAAAAAGTGTGAATCGTTTTAGTTTTGGCACGGGAGGACGACACACAGGGTTAACTGTATTCCACACACCATCACAGTGAAGCTGAGTAAAGATGGCCTCCCCTTCTGCTTGTAGTCATCACATCCCACCATCCATCTTGCCTTTCATTGGGAGATAAATAAACAAGTGTGCAGTTAGTTTAAAGCTGCTTCTGGCCTTCATTAGGAGCTAATCTGGCTCTGAAAAGCTTTTCCTCCCCGCTGCTTCAACCTGCATTCACACGCTACGAGCTTCATCTGCATCACAACACACACAGATTAGGCTAATAGTATTAGTGGATCTCACCGGATCATCATTATTGCCATCCATTATCATTATTATTATTATTATTATTTGATTAAAGCCATCACATACCTGTAACAGAAGGGTGGATTTTTAGTGTGAAAACTAAACTGATTTTCTACTTTGGTAATTCAGAAGAAAAGGATAGAATTATGCTTTTGTGTTTGTGTGACACTGGTGACAGTTTTTAAAAAGGCTCCTCATCCTAATCTCACACATACACTCCTACAGTGTATCACATGAGGGAAAACACACACACGCACACACACATACACACACACACACACACACACACACACACACACACACACACACACACACCAAGATGCTTTTTGTCTCCTGCATAGTTTGCCAAATACTCTCTTTTTGCAGAGTTGTTAAACTAAATAAACTATACATTTACATGTAAGCTGTCTCTCAGTTACACACACACACACACACACACACACATACACACACACACTCAGAGCAGAGATTAGCTGCTGTATGGAACCTCGGGGAATCTCATTCACATGGAAAACCGCTTCTTAATTCTAATTGGTGGCCAGTGTAAATCCTCGACTCCCATTCAAACCAGCAGACAGCAGTTTGTCTTCCTGCTGCTTCACATGTACCTCAGTCTCACTCCGCTTCTCAGCTGATAGCAGACCACAGAGGTCCACAGCGTAGACAGTATCATCGTCTTTATTGAAAGAGAATCGTTTCATGGAGCTATTTTTTGGTTGTTGTCAGTGGTTGTGTTAGCACACCGGGGGCTTTCTTTCTGCTCTCAGGGCTGTTTATTTATCAATTAGGCGGATCAATCATTATGGCGTCCACTCTAGCTCCAGTGAGGGCAGAAAGCAGGCCAGCGTTCTCCATTGAGCGGATTCTTGGTTTGGAGCTGGGCAGACCTGGAAACTGCCTGAAACTCCACCGACCATGGGCAGGTGAGGAGCAAGGGTTTTGATTTGTAGGGCTGCCACCTCTTAGTTGATTAGTCGACTAATCGGTCGTTTTGGTCTTAGTCGACTAAGATTTCTTTAGTCGATTAGTCATTTTTTATGCTTATTCATGCTTAATTACTCATTTCCAAGAAACTTATGAGCACATTTATGGTAAACACAAGATTTAAAGTGGTGATTTTGCAGGATTAATTGTGGAGAAACTCAGTTTTACAGATGGTTAATTAACTACATTTATATTGTGCTTTTCTAGTCTTAACCACCTCTCAAAGCGCACAGCTCTGTCAATTAAATCAACTAATCGATCAGTTGACAAAATTGTATGTTAGTCGACTAAGAATTTCTTTAGTTGAGGACAGCCCTATTGACTTGGAAACCCCTTTTCTGTACAAGTTAGTTTCTTATTGATGAAGCACCAGCTGTCAGTCTGATATACATTATTATGCATCTTACAGTGGTACAAAAATATTTAGAATTATAGAAATTAGATTAGATAGATTTTCCTTTTCATGCATTTACAATTTTCAAGTGGCCAATTCAATTTGCACTAACTGTATTCAGCCTCTTTACTACATCTCAGCCATGTTATAGATTCTCTATTCATGTTTGTTATGTTATCAACACACCACTTTCGCATATCCATCGACTTACTTCCAAATCACTTTACGCCGGCTTCGAATTGCCTTCTTAATCTGTACCTTTGTAGCCTATTGTATTCTGTATTTTATTTCTTTTTATACTATATTGAATGTGAAACTGTATGTTGTCTTGTACGCTTACGCTTCTCTTGGCCAGGTCGCCGTTGCAAATGAGAACCTGTTCTCAACGGCCTACCTGGTTAAATAAAGGTTAAATAAAAAGGTATATGACACAGAGCAACACAATATCCCGTCCAGTACTGTAACTACACATGAAGGTTACATTTGTGATGTAAAACCCGACTTGACTAAATGTAAAAAAAATCTTTTCAGAGTATAAGTTGCTTTTTGGAAAGCCGTCAATTTCTATAAATGCGGAAATTGAATCTTGATCTCATTTGTGTAATTATAAGACTTCTGAGCTCAGTATTGTATTGATATTTTCCCTAATGCCCCGAACATAGCTGCTTTATTTAGTACATTCACTTACAATCATTTTCAGTTTTCCAATAGCTTCCTTTGCCAAATGTTGACGAGTAAAAGTCAAAACTTTTTTTTAACTTTTCTTCATCAAGCGTACTGAGGAATTATGCTCTCTGTTGTCGTAAAGATCCTGCTTGACATGTTCCAATTAACATTTTGGTTAAGGACAAGCAGAAACCAGTTCCAGCCCTCCTATTATTCAACCTGTGGCTGTTGGAAATTTGGATCCTTTGCAGCTTCTTGAAAAACAAATAGTTATTACGAGAAGCTGTTCTGGGATGACAGATGAAAAAAGGAACCATCTAAACAAACTCTTGCTCATTCAGTTTCTCTGGTGTCTCTATCGATTGTTCTGTAACTGTAAACTTAACAAACACTAAAGGAACTAAATCTGTGTTTCACGCACTTAAGGGATAAAGCACACAATAGGTAACAATTACATTTTTTTAATTTTGAATAAATATTAAACTGATCAATACAATACAATCAAGGCTAATATTAACCCAATAAAATGCAGTTCACTTTTGATTATATATTATTATGTGTAACATCTGTTATAAAAGTCTGATTTGATAGGCATGGAAAGGTTCCTTCTTTCATTTTAATGGACATTGATTATTTGTCATACTTTACTTATGAGAGGTGAATAATGTGTGCTCCGCTCTTCTTTTATTCTTGCCCATGAATCCAGAGATCGGAGCGGAGAAGGAGAACAGAGGAAACAGAGTGTGCTCTAAACAACAACATTGTTATCAGCAACAGCAGCAACAGCAACAGCAACAGCAACAGCAACAGCAACATCATCGTCATCATCACCCTCAGCAGCCAAACTCTCCCAGGCCGACATCAAACTGGTATATCGGACGCAGACCACGCACTGCCTTCACCAACAGCCAGGTAATCAATCAATCAATCAATCAATCAATCAATCAATCAATCAATCAATCAATCAATCAATCAATCAATCAATCAATCAATCAATCAATCAATCAATCAATCAGTCAATCAATCAATCAATCAATCAATCAGTCTGGCAGTCTGGCAGTTAATCATTCAGATAAATATAGGCTAAGAAAGGATTGTCTTTCATTCAAACACTGAGTTCAGTTATAATAAAACAAAAACAATAAGGACATGCCTGTTAATCTCTCTCTCTTTCTGTGTGTGTGTGTGTGCGTGTGTGTGTGTGTGTGTGTGTGTGTGTGTGTGTGTGTGTGTGTGCGTGCAGGTGAACGTGCTGGAGACAGTGTTTCAGGTGAACCCTTATCCAGGGATCCAGCTGAGGGAGCAGCTGGCAGGGAGGCTGGACCTGGACGAGGACAGAATACAGGTTCATACAGCGCACACACACACACACACACACACACACACACACACACACACACACTGATAATTTAACCCTGAAATTGTATTCTGAAATGAAGATAGCTCCACTGCTTCTGCTGCTGTTACTGCATTTCACCAAAAATTCTGTCTTGAGAAAGAAAAATAAAGAAAGTCCTAGACCTTCCTCCACAGCGCTGCGGAGGAGGGTCTGGCTAGTCCACACAGCATTACGGGATGGGAGAAAAATGTGGTCTGGTTTATTGGCATTTCTTTAAACCAATCACAATCATCTTGGGCGGCGCTAAGCGCCAGACGGAGCCACGGTGCCGCTGCAAAATAGCCTCGGAAAGGAACTTGTTTTGGTGGAACATGTGTACGTTCAAAGGTTGTTTTAGTCGTGCAACAGAAAACTCAGATTGGACAGATAGTCTAGCTAGCTGTCTGGATTTACCCTGCAGAGATCTGAGGAGTGAGAGAAGTTATCCATAGTCCTCAGAAATCCACCGGAGTTTAGAATTACAACACTAAGAAAGCGGAAGGTAACGGACATTCGGCCGAAAAAAGTGACATCCGGCGGAGCTACTGCCACAATTACCGTTATTACGTTATTACGTCGTGGAAATAGACTACTGCCACATTAAGTTTCCTCTCTCTCTCAGATCTGGTTTCAGAATCGGCGGGCCAAGCTAAGGCGTTCCCTCAGAGAAACCCGTCTGCAGCTGGTTCAGACAGCCGTGGCTGACCTCGGGGTCATAGGTCAACTGAAGGCAGAGGGGGGTGTGCGAGGCGACCTGGAGCTCGCCCAGCGGCTCACCTCTCGTCTGCAGCTTGAGGTGGAGGAAGAGGAGGAGTGATGCTGATGAACTCGCCCTGTTTCTGCATGCCTGGATTGTTTCCATTTGTTTCTACCAGCTTCTGTCTTTACTCTTTCGTCCTGCCAAATGTCATGCAAAAAGACAACCGTGGCACACAAATGGTGACAAGCGTACTGAGGAAGTATGCTGTCTCTTGTTATGAGATCTGCTCTGGATCAGTTTGTGTCTTAATATGTGAATAGGTTTCTGTTCTTTAAACTGTACAAAGTCTAATTAAAACAAATTAAAGTATTTGAATCTTGTGTGTCCCTTGCATGACTTCGCTGTAGTACACATTAAGTCATACGGTTGTATCAGTTTCATGGTTGTTATGTAGGTTTTTACTGCTTAGATCTCTGACACTGTTTTTAAAGTGCTCATATTATGCTTTTTGGCTTTTCCCCTTTCCTTTATTGTGTTAGATATCTTTATGTGCATGTAATAGGTTTACAAAGTGAAAAAGCCCAAAGTGCCCCACCCAAGGAACTTACCATCTCCAACAGAAAACACAGTTCACAAACTGCTCCAAACAGCTCTATTGTAGTCCAGCCTTTACTTCCGTAACGAACGTGCGTCACTTTGTAACACACGTTATAATCATAGACAGTTAAAAAAATGGACAAATCAACGCCGTGGTCTTCCACGGAGACCAGTGAAGGATATTAGAAACACTTTTCCGGTGATGGCTGAGTGTTACTGCGCAGCCTCCAACTGAGAGAGGCGACGTAGATGTGACGTGAGCAACCTGTCTGTCTTCTGGTAGCTGTGCCAAGAGAAATCTCAATCATTCCCAATCTTAAAGTGACGTAGAGCGTAGGTATATGTAAGGAGATAACACAGGCACAGGCTAATTATTGCTAACTAACATGCTAGTTAACATTAGTAATTAAACTTAAACAGCTAATGTAAATCGAAACTGCCTGCGAGCTTCTCCTGTACTATACGGTAACTCCTCTACTATGTGACAGTAATGGTGTGTTCTTTTTGTCTTGTAATCGCGACTAGTAGCTTGAGTGTGACGTCACATCCATGTCGAAAAACGAATAACCGCGGGTTGTTGCGTTCTTTTTGTCACACAATACTACGATATACTACGAATACTAATATATTTCACAGTTTGATACATGAAAATTACGTTTTGATTAACGTTAACATTAGACTACTGCTCTGCTTTCTGCTCAAGACTCGGCTTAAAGCCATTGTTGTCATATAGCAACCGAGCATCTCTAGCCAATTTCTGCTGCACAAGCTACAAAATAACTAATTAGGCGATATCTAACTCTTAATAAGACTGTAGCGACATGCCTATAGGTAGCAGTATACAGTGCGATGTGTACGACTTCTTCATTTGGACACAAGAAGGACAAAAGTGCTTAAAATTATAGAAAACCACAATGTTTACTACGTGTTATACACGACGTAGCCATCTTTGAAAGTGAACACGGGGTCCTCTGAGTTCAGACAACTTCACGAGTCGTAAATACACGACCTCGGGGGCGTTCTTTTTGCAACTTCCGGTTCGTAACTCCGGAAAACGACTCGTAAATCGACTTCGGTGGACAAAAAGAACGCACCATAAGTTGCGTGATTATGACACAATAGTTAGCCTATTTTTACAAAAACGTCGGCTATGGAGCCATAACTTACCTTGAGTTACAAGGTAATGGAGCTTTTTATACATTGTCTTGTTTCTTTAGAAATAAACAATGGACAAATAGAGTCTTTAAACGCTTCAGATGTAAAGTTATTCGCTGTCAAAGTGACGTCAGAATGAATGGCAGTCAATGGGATGCTAACGGCAGGTGATGGCTTGTTAGCATCAAAATGTCTCCATAGGAGGTATGCTTAGCGGAGGCTCGCTTACCCCCTTGGTTATAATATTCGCCTAGCTGCTAGCATGGCACGCCCTCATACTCTGACTGGCTAGTAGTGCTTGCCTTAATATACAAAAACTACTATTTCTAGTCATAGTTCCATTATCTTTTATTGTGACTGTTATTGCCACTATTCATCACACCCCAGTACCGTCAGACACCGCCTACCAAGAGCCTGGGTCTGTCTGAGGTTTCTCACTAAAAGGAAGTTTTTTCTCGCCACTGTCACACTAAATGCTTGCTCTTGGGGGAATTCCTGGAATTGTTGGGTCTTTGTAAATTATAGAGTGGGGTCTAGACCTACTCTATCTGTAAAGTGTCTTGAGATAACTCTTGTTATGATTTGATACTATAAATAAAATTGAACTCCCAAGCGACTCCCACCAAAGATGCTGGTACAGAAGTGAGATGCCTCACTCTGTAGCTACAACAGAGAGCTCAACACACAGGGTGAAAAGACGAGCTGCAGCAATGTGCACTACAACAAATATATGGCGTTTTTGGAAAATGAAACCACATAAACCTATTCTGATATAACCTCTAAATACAATTTTGAACCTGAAAATGAGCATAATATGAGCAATTTAATACTGGAGACACAATAAGCCAAAGATTCACCCAACCTTTTTATTAGTTTTAGACAAGCAGGCATTCAATATGATATATTGTTGGTAGCTCATTTTCTTATTTATTCTTGTTGTGACCTGGGCCCTGGCGTCCTCTCTCCTAACGAAGCAGTGTCGAACCAGACGACCCTGCCAAGCTGATGTTATATTTGCTCTGGCAGGCTGGAGATGCCAGGCTACTATCTAGTTGCTTTGATCTCAGTCTGTCAGATAAGCAGTCTTGCATACAGTACTTGAGTAAAAGTACAAATATCTCACCCGAGAAATTGACTTTTGTATAAGTTAAAGTCAACTTTTGGAATATTACTTGAGTAAAAGTCTTAAAGTATCTGATATTTGTACTTCAGCATCAAAAGTACTGTTCTGATATTAACCCTCCTGTTATCCTTGGGGTCATTCAATGTTTAACATCTCTAAAAAAGTGCTTGACATTTTTTTTGCTTCATATTGAATGACTTTTCCTAATTGAATGGGGACTACTGGGTAAACATAAAATTAACATGATGATATATTTTCAATGTCCTGTATGCATTTTGTACGCATCGGTGTTCCTTGGGGTCAATTTGACCCCAGGCTGTTTTAGCTGTATAAAACATAGATAATACGAATGTTTTACACTAATTTGCTGAGATTGTTTTGGCTGATATTGAGGTCCCTTTCACATGCAGGCTGTCAACATTGTCCAGTTGCCAGTTTAGGCTATCAACATAAAAATTTGGTAAAAGTTTTTTAATTACCAACATTTTCTGGAGGTTTCAAATCCTGGGGTCAAATTGACCCCAAGGATAATGGATGTTAGTAAATTTGAGAATAAGAGGAGGGTTAAATGTATAGGCTACACATTTTTTTAGAAGTAAAAGTAAAGAAAAACTTTGATTATTAACTTCATTGTGGCTTCCTTATAATGAAGCATACTATTCAGGGTTTCCACACTTTCTTAAACATCAAATCAAAGTCTGACTTCAACAAAGAGAAAAAACAAAAGCAGAAGAATCTTTCTCTCCAACGTACGAAAACATCTCTCGCAAGTAACGAGTAACAAAGGTGCTGAGGGGAAATGTATCTGAGAAAAAGTATACATTTTATTTAGGAAAAGTAATGGAGTAAAAGTTAAAGTTTCCAGAAATATAAATAACAAAGTAAAACGATCCGGGAAAATTTTACTTAGGAACAGTAACATTACAACACTGCAAATAAGAAATGGAAATAAAAAGAGCAGTGAAATAAATGTGGCATTATAAAAAAAAAGTCCTTTGAAATAAATAAATGTGGCATTATGAAATAAAAGTCCTCTGAAATAAATAAAAGTAGTTATTTAAAAATAAAAACCTATTTATTTATTTATTGAACTATATCGACGCATTTATTTATTTATATTTACATTTATTTACATATTTATTCCCTCTTTTATTTATTTTAGGGTGTATTTCATAGCCATTTAATATTGAATAAAATGGCATTCCACATGGTATTGCTACTAGTTCCACCTCTACCTTCATGATGTTTAATGTAATCTAAATTCACAAGGTTTTGTTTCTCCTTCTTTTATGTTTTTATTTTGTCAAAAAAAAGAAAAAAAAAAAAAAAGTCTAAATTACGCGGCAGGCGCTGATTGGCTCAGCAGTGCTAGTTCCGTAGATGGCAGCAATGCAACGTATTGGATGCCGGCTGCCTTAAAATTTCAAAGAAGAAGAAGAAGAAAGAAGAAGATTGGCTCAGCAGTGCCCCCTTGCCTTGCGTGTCCCGGAAGTGAAAGCGGAGGACTGATGTGTGTCTGGAGAGCAGGAACCTGTCGGTAACATTTGTGTTTAGCGGTGGTTTTCTGGATTAGAAAATGGACACGTTAAATAAACTGAAACAGTTTGACGCTTATCCCAAAACTCTGGAGGATTTCCGAGTGAAGACGTGGGGAGGAGCGACCGGTGAGAGGCTCTAATTTACCCGGGCAGCAGCAGCCATTCAGACACCCTGGCTGTTAGCTGCTGCGGCTATCAACAAGAAGCTGAAGCATTTCTCCTTTCAGTGATACCATATATAAAACACATGCAGTTACAGGGTTAACAGTATCTTTATGACGCTGTGTGAGCCTGAACAGCGGCAGAATTGACACATTTTATAGATACAATGAAATAATAGAGCAACATATCAACTAGGCTAGTGATAAAATGCAAATATATACATAACCAGGTGATATATTTTTACAAGAAACGTCTGTGATATTACTAATTTTCAGATATTTTCCCCTATATTTTCTGTACAGGATAATACCAGTGGTGTTGCATGTTTTACCCATTTGCTGTAAACCATAAACACTTTACATTAACGGTAACGTTACTGATGTTCATTTTACAAACCTTGTTGCTGTGGTTTAGTTTGGAGGTAAGCCTATATTTAATATAAGATAACACTAACCTGTTACAGCAGCACATACACAGGCTAAGAGCTAATAAAGCTAGTGGTGGAAAGTAACTCTTTTTTTTGGTACTATTTTCACATACTTTACTTGAGTATTTACATTTTCTGCTATTTTCAAATCTAGTGCATGATTTGTTTTTTCTTGGTTATGATGCATAGGATGATTTATTTTTTTAAACAGTAGAAATTAGGGATCAGGGATTTTCCTTTTAAACTTTGATCCAGAATTTAAAACAACTCTTCTGATGTCTAACATCCACTCTTCCTCCGTGTCTCTGCAGTGACTATCATCAGCGGTGTCATCATGCTGATCCTGTTTGTCTCTGAGCTGCAGTACTATCTTACTAAAGAGGTCAGTTCATCCACATCCACACCTCATCATTTGAGATAGAAATTAGGGATGCACCGAATCCAGATTTTTGGGGTTCAGCCGAATCCGAAACCGAATACCGAATCCTACTCCCATCCTCAGTCCATTAACACAGTAAACACATTAATGAAGTAAACAACGTCCACAGCAGTGTATTTTTCATTTTAACTGTAAAAAAGAAAAAGAATGGTAATGGTCGTCTGGTTAACACAAGTTTTTAGATGGGACTGTCGTTCCTTTGCCGTACCTGAAGTTGCTGCGTTTTGGCTGCTGTCTGTAGATTCCTTCATGCACAACTCGTATTCTTTCGGATGTTTCTTACGCAAATGTTTTAACAGCGGCGATGTTGTGTATGGTTTAGGGTCCTTGCCACCACGAGACAAATCGGCATTGCATATTGAACATGTAGCTCAACTTGAATGGCCTTCTTTTAACTGAAAGTACTGCCAAACAACACTTTTTCTGCTCACGAGTTCCATTTTCACTTCCTCACAGCCTACTGCATGGAACGGTCCACCTACGTAAACAAAACCTCCCGTAATCAACGGCGGCACCATTACGTCGACCAGCGTAGCGCGCGTAGTGCAAGCGTAGGGTTCGGTGGAAAAAAAAATATAAAACCCCGCCAAAAAGCCCAATATTCGGCTGAATCCTGGATTTGGTGCATCCCTGATAGAAATTAAATTTGACACTTAACACAGACACAGTATAACATGTGTGCGGCCAAAACAAGTCGAGCAACAGGTTCAATTTGCAATGCCGATTTGTCTCGTGGTGGCGAGGACCCTAAACAATACACAACATGGCCGCTGTTAAAACATTTCTGTATGAAACATCTGAAAGAATACGAGTTGTACATGAAGGAATCTACAGACAGCAGCCAAAATGCAGCAACTTCAGGTACGGCAAAGGAACGACAGTCGCAGCTAAAAACTTGTGTTAACCAGACGACCGCTTTGCTAGCCCTACACCGAACAAACAGTGGGCCTCAGATCACCCACTAGCCACAGCCATTCATGTGAGGATGGGAGTAGGATTCGGGTTCGGCAGAATCTTAACCAGTGGATTCTGTATTCGGCCGAACCCCAAAAATCTGGATTCGGTGCATCCCTAGTTTTGACTGAATTAAAATGAACCCCCGCTGTTCCCTGCAGGTCCACCCTGAGCTGTACGTCGACACGTCGCGAGGAGACAAACTAAAAATCAACATCGACGTCATCTTCCCTCACATGCCCTGCGCCTGTAAGTAGCACCGCTGTTACCTCGCTGGTTTAGCGACCTGCTAATAATGACACATGTTAATTGTACGCCTTTTTTTTTTTTATACTCTCAGATCTCAGTATAGATGCGATGGATGTGGCCGGTGAGCAGCAGTTGGACGTTGAACACAATCTGTTTAAACAGCGGCTGGACAAAGACCTGAAAGCTGTCACTCTCGAGGCAGAAAAACATGGTAACCTTTAAGTTCCCTCTGTTAGTTTGACTAACTAACGATGACTAACAGCTGCTCTTTGCAGGCATTCAGGCCAAAATAATGCTCCGTTTTTAAAAGTAAGTAGTAGAAATATGATCCAGAAAGGTGAGACATCAATGACATCAAAACACAAATGCACAGAGACAGGCAGCAACTGTTTGCTCATCTTCCTTTGGTAAACCATGGAGTTTACACAACGCTTAAAGCTACACACTGCAAGGTAGCCTAACTGGAAAGTTTGGGTGCACATTTTTCCATTTGTCAACACAGTATGCTAACAGATGGCTGCAGAAGTAAAATGAACCAGCCCTTGTTTTTTTTTTTTTTTTTTGCCAGAACGTCTGTCTGGAATTTTTTAGAATGAAGGGTCAAACTAGATCATGATTTTGCGTTTTCGTGTGTAGACCTTGGTATGGCTGATGATGGTGAAGTGTTTGACCCCAGTTCACTGGACCCAAACAGATGTGAGAGCTGCTACGGAGCTGAGACTGAAGACCTCAAGTAAGAACCCAACACACACACACACGGAGATGGTGATTGCGAGTGGGGGTGGGGGTGGGGGGTTCAGACAGGGAGTGATGTGTTTATGTTGCGAGTTGTATGTTTTGTTTTAAAAATAAAATAAAAAAAATGTTAATCATAAAAATGAAGAAAAAAAAATTGATGAACTCTGCTAATTTCCCATATCATAGATTTGAACTGGCCAATCAGGATATCTTAGAGGTGGGAGGCTGTGAATTCAGGGGTGCATGCTGGGTGGTTTCTGTCAGTCAAAGCCACCATTGACTGACTGAGTGAACAGCCAATTGAAATGCAACTGGGGGAAGTGAACAGTTAGGCCACCGTCATGCACATGCATAGTTCTTTGAGATGGCAATAAGACTGGGCATTTAGCGGATGTCTTTTTGAAGAGAGATAAATATATAAGTGTGATTGCAGTGGAGTGAGTACATTTCTAGGATCTCCAATTTTATAAGCAACCATTTGAAACGAGTGCAAAAGACACAAAACGGTACCATCACAGAAGAGTGTGATACAGTACAAAATAGAAGAAGAGAAAGAGAAGCACTCCCCTTCCCCTTCAATACCAACAACAAACTCACAAACAAAATCGCCGCAGTCCAGGGAAACCCAAATTAAATCCAGTAGTTCACGATGAGACAGGACATGTCACGTGATTCACTTGCATTTAGCCAAAGAGATGATTTTTTTTTTTCCTATAGTTTAAACCTGATTAAAAAAATGTCTTCTTTGAAAATTTCATATTAAATAATGCAATTTAAGTATTTATAAATACACAAAAAAAATATCTTCTTCTGTCCAGCAAAATACAAATTAGAAAATACTCAAAATAATTGAATACGTATTTTAACTAAATTGAATTCAAATACTGCCCATCCCTTCATGTGCATGCTCACACAGGCTCTTGTCTTTCACGGCGTGTTTCTGTATAACCTTTTTGTTTTCGTGCCTTGCTTCTGCTTGCTGTGTGTGTGTGTGTGCAGATGCTGTAACACCTGTGATGACGTGCGGGAGGCTTACCGGCGGCGAGGCTGGGCGTTCAAAAACGCCGACACCATCGAGCAGTGTAAGAGGGAGGGCTTCACACAGAGGATGCAGGAGCAGAAGAATGAAGGCTGCCAGGTTTATGGCTTCCTGGAAGTCAACAAGGTACTCCAAATCTTATCTGCGAATGATTGTTGGTATCTCAAAAATGTATATAATTTTTTAACACAGAGCTTTGTTTCTGTCTGGGGGACATCCCGTGGGTTTGGAAAAATGTTCATGAAAACGTGAAGCTTTGGAGGTGAAGATCTGAAAATGTAGTGATATGTAATGCCTTGGCCCACAAGAGGAACTTGACTGTCAATAGTAATTTAGATAAAAGCTGCAAAATTTAAATTTGTGATTTTAGTTTCTAAAACTAGAAATCGACAAATAACAGCCTAGATTTGCTGACCTTGAAGAAAGTGTACCACCCGTTGTTTGTTTGTTTGCAGTGTGTGTGTTAGAAAGTGTTTAATAGTTCCTTAAAAGAAAAAAACTTCACAAGAACAATCGTGACACATGCTTGAACTCTTCCTCAGACTGTCATTGCTTATCACAATGAAATATGTTTCACTGGGAGGAGGAAATCTGACGTTTTGAGGTTAAAGTTGAAATATTAAAGGACATTAAAGGAGATGAAGTCATAATATGACAAGAAATAGTTGTAATATTATGAAAATAATGAGATAATTGTATGAAAAAAAATATATTGTACGTATTGTATCCCTGACACTGGAAAAGTGACTGCAGTCCATAATCATGTTTTTAATTGGATTTTTTTTAATTTATTTATTTACCTTCTCCTTTTCTTTGTATCTCAGGTGGCAGGAAATTTCCACTTTGCTCCAGGAAAAAGTTTCCAGCAGTCTCATGTCCACGGTAAGACCTGCTGTTCATCCACTCTTTACTCGAAACACACTCACACAGAACCATTCAAAGGTTTTTGAACAGCCTGTGTTAGTTTCCTGTGTCAGGCAATATCCAGAGACACTGGATATTTGTTCTTTGATTACACACCAGCACTTTCTACATGTTTCTAGCATATACAAGGTGAATACTTTGCCCTTTTTTAAAACTACCTTTAAGGAAAACACTGCTTTTAGAGACCTGTTTGGATGTAGGACTTTGCAAGTAAGCTCCTAAATAAAACAACTTCAGTCTTTGTCGGAACCTTTTCCTTCTATTGAGAATAAATTTGGCAAAGAGCTGAAGTCGGGCACAGTAGGTCCAGGGTATCCACCTCTGTGTCATGGCAGTGTGGGCAGTGTGTGCAGATGAACAGTGTCTGGCTCTGCGCGCTGGTGCCACAGAGGGAAGCCAAACACCGTTCATCTGCTCACACTGTCCACACTAAGATGACACAGAGCTGGCTTAAAATCAGCAAAGTATCCCTTTTTAAGTGACCGTTGAATCTATATTGTTTTCAACATTTAAAAACATCTTCCTGAAGTTTAAAGTCAGATCAGATTTATTTCTCATTTCACATTGATGCACTCCTAACTAATATTTTCCAAGTTAAGTATATTTACATTGACTTAACCCCACATTGCTAAAATAAAGGGTTGTTCAGAAATGTTTGACTGCTAACTGTGTTTATCAGTTTCTGTTCATTCATCATCCCTCATCGTAGATACATACATCCACACCCACCACATCCTTTAACACGTCATCCATTAATTACACAATCATTTCTGTTTGCAAATTTAGACTTTGCAGAAACAATAAGAGATTTTTGAGAGATTTGTGCACTAAAAATGACATAAGCTTTGACAACTTGTCAGTTAGGGCTGGGCAATATATCAATATTATATCAACATATTTTCCTGAATTTGAAGGCTAGACTACAGTAAAGTGATATCTTTACGTACCAGACTGTTCTAGCTGTTCTTTTATTTTCTTAAGCGTAATTTGTGGTTCTGCGGAGGCTCCACGCAGAGCTTTCTCCGTAGCCTACGTAAGTGGCCTGAGGTTTATACTTGTGCGTTGGTTTGTGCGTCGATCTAACACCAGGGCCGGCATGTGTGTGCGTGGTAGAGCGAGTGAGAGACTGACGGTGATTAGCTTTGGAGCGAGTAGCGAATCTAGAGTCATAGTGAGAGAAACAAAGTGTCTCCCCTGTGCTTTCTGATCACGGTGGGAAATCTGTAGCAGGAAAAGGTAACCCTCTCCTTGATTTTATGTTTTTTATTGAGTAAGAGAACCAAGAAATGAGTAGGCGGAAATGCAACTCTACCAAGCCACAGCCTTAAGTCATTATATCCACATTATTGATTATTATTTATAAAAATTCTCACTGTGTAAATATTTTGTTTAAGCACCAATTGTCAACCCTACAATATCGATGTATTTGGTCAACACCAGTTGTAGTTGAATCATGAAGACGTGGGTGTAGGACACAGTATTGTATTGTGCGTGCCTGTTCAGCTCTCTGTTGTTTGATAGGTTACTTTATTCTGCTAAAGGTTGTGTTGTTTGTTACATTTTCAAACCTTACAAATCTTATTATTAACTCACCAGTTGATCCGATACAAATTATGGCAAATATTTTGGAGCAGATGTCGGAGTTGATTTAAGCCCAAGTCCTCAGTGACCAAGTGCGAGTCAAAAGTTACCAAAATCCGGACAAACGCTGCTTAAATACGCAGCAGCAATGCTCAAATTACTCACTTGTTTTTTCACCGTTTAAGGAATAATGCAACTCATCTTCTGTTTGCTGCATGTTGTACTAGTGACAGGCTTGTGCACAATTCAGAACTGAATTGAGAATGACTCCTAAATTTCACTTCTTGAATTTGAATTGAATTGATGTCAAAACAGGATCTAGCCTACAATTTGAATTGAAGGATGCTGAATTGCAATTCAATAAAAATTCAAAGAAATTCATATACATCATTTAAGTGAAGATTGATTCATTCATTGTTTCTGTTGTGCAACTGTGTGGAATTTCTTTGAATTGCCATGAATTTAATTCCACTTCCTGTGGGGCGGAGTCGATTCAATTCAAATTCTAATTCATGAATTGAATGGAGGCCAATTCTGAAATTCAGAATTTTACACAAGCCTGATTAGTGTTTCATTGGAAAGTCAAAATTAAGTTGGTTGCAAAAACCTTGGTCTTTGGTTCTGAAAATGTTTCATGTATTCTGCAGGCAAAAAAATATTTCTTTCGATTTTTTCTTTTTCTTTTTTTTATACAAAATAATCTTAGCTCAAGGTCCACAAGCTTTTTTTTTTTGGAGGTTGAAGCGGCATCTTACTGTGTGCATCAGAGAATGGAGTGTAATTCCGTTTCAAAATAAAATTAAGAATACAAAGATGAATACTTTTCTGTGACCTCAATGGAAAGATGAATGCATGTTACATTATGACATGACATTCTTTTTTTTACACAGTGCAGTAGCGTTTGACTGACACACGGTGTCTAAAGCTGATGCCAGTGCTATCTGATTAATGCAATATCCTCTTTAGTGTAAATTTGACAATTTGAATTTGAGGTCAGTGTTTGTATCCAGGTTTGTTTTCCTGTCGGTAGGGAAAAAGCCTCAGAAACATATTTTAGCTGTGAAGGGGCGTTCGTTTTTGACTACACTGAAACCAAACTGATGATATAATTTTGCAGAAGCTGACGAATAAAATCAGTTTCTTTATTGTGTCTGCTCTGACTGGCAGATTATTTTGTTAACTCAAAGGACATTATCACCTGATGCATCAGAAAACACTTGATTATGTGTTAGACTAACTCTACAAAGCAACATTTCCCTTCCATTGTTCTCCTTTCCTCTGCATTTGTCTACATTTTTATTTCCTTCATTTGTTTCTTCCTTTGACTGTGTTTGCCGACATTTGCTCTGCCATCACTGTGTCACTTTTGGTGAACTGTCCTGTTTTGCCTGCCTGCTAAAAATCTCCATCGTCTGCACTCTGCACATTTAACCAGAGAAGGAAATGAACAGTCGCCAGCCGTTAAATGCTCAAATAAATCTTCTCTTAACAGCCACTTCAGAAGGAGAAGTGCCACAATAATCTGGACAAAACATTAGTTGGCTACTAAAATGGAGAACATGGCCACTAAATTTGATTATTCTTCAGGCGCCCAAGCATCAATCGGAAATAAATCTGTATTGTTGTCTGAGCTGCACTCCCCACTGCTAGTTTCCTACCCTGAACACAACAGCATCTCCTCCTCTGATCTGGCTCTGCGACGTGAGCTAAATTACTCTGGTTGAATGTGCGTCATTCATTTAGTTTGGTGTTCTATTTGAATGCTTAGCAGCAGAAACAAGAGACAAGAATCACTTGTGCTAAGGATTTGACTTTAAATGAGGCTGCGGCAGAAATAAATCGGCCTCACCCTCATTCTGGTCCCAAACTCCCTTTTAGTCCGGACTGACCTTAAAGTGTTAAATGCTGTCATGTGTTTGGGGCTGCACGATCACCCTGACAGAAGTTATAAAAAAAAAAGTTATATATTTTTTTTAAAGCTTATTTTCTTTGGCTCTGGAAAAAAAGAAAGAAAATCCTTTCCAATTCCCATTCTGCTGTTATGTTTAATCTCAAGCTTGTAAATCAATTTGTATTTTGGAGTTGAGCTTTTAATACCTTGAAACCAACCAAATCCCGAGCACAAAAGCCTGAGGTAAGTTTTAAAAGCTGTGTCCTCATGCGCCAATAACATTTTAGATTTGTAAAAAGATATGGAGCATACGAAATATAACAATGTTTTGTCAGTGTTGTGCAGCCCCTACTGGCACCCTTCCTACACATTAATATACCATGGTTTGTTGTCTACCTGCATCATCATAGTGACTCTTCTCTCTTCTTTCTGCAGTGCACGCTGTGGAAAGTAAGTCCATCTTTATTTGCAGTTTTGTTTAAAATCTTACAAATACCTAAAAACGGCCTCATTCCTGTACAGTAAGCTGTTTATTGATGTATGGGAAAGTATTGCAAGTATACAATTTTGTAATATGAAGTAAAAAAATGTCTTAGTTTAAATTTTTTTAAATTGAAGTACTGGAGGAAACTCTCTATACAATATAGAATCCAGTTTACAAGTCAGACGCATTTGGGTATCTGGAGTCCCGATCAACCCACAAACTGTGAAATAAGACAATCCAGTATGTTGTTTTTGTGGGCTGCCTAGATCAGAAAACATAGGATTCAAAAAGCCATTCAGATTTGGCTCCCCTTCCTATGTCACATGCAGGTTCATTTAAAAAAAAACAAAAAAACACACACACACTTTGCAAAAGTGTGCCATACTTTTCTCGCAAGCCAATCAGAGCAGACTGGGCTTTTCAGGATGAGGGCTTAAAGTGACAGGCACTAAAATGGAGCATTTCAGACTAAGGGGGGGAATACAGGTTGTTCGGACAGACAGTTTTTCGAACATTAAAGCATGTAAACCTTAAAGGAACACGCCGACTTATTGGGAATTTAGCTTTTTCACCGTAACCCCCAGAGTTAGACAAGTCCATACATACCCTTCTCATCTCTGTGCGTGCTGTAATGCTGTCTGACGGCTCCAGCGGAATCAGGCCAGCACAGAAACATGCAGGTGACTGGTTCCAGTAATCCTACTGCTCCGAATAAGTGACAAAATAACACCAACATGTTCCTATTTACATGTTGTGATTTATAGAGTCACAGCGTGTACAAAAATCAACGTAATATGAGACACAGCCGTCTTCTAACCATAAACAAACCGGGAACTATATTCTCAGGCGGAAGAATATAGTACTTGGGCGGAGTGATATGCTCGCAGCAAGCCTGTCTGAGAATATAGTTCCCGGTTTGTTTACTGTTAGAAGATGGCTGTGTCTCATGTTACGTCGTTTTTTTGTACACGCTTTGACTATACAAATCACAAATAGGAACATGTTGGCGTTATTTTGTCACTTTTGTCACAATTCGGAGCAGTAGGCTAGTTGGAACCAGTTACCTGCAGGATCTGTGCTAGGCTAAGCTAATGCTGGAACCGTCAGGCAGCGTTACAGCACGCACGGAGATGAGAAGGGTATGTATCGACTTGTCTTACTCTGGGGGTTACGGTGAATAAGCTAAATTCCCAATAAGTCGGCGTGTTCCTTTAAAGCATGTATCATGTTCTAGTAGAAACCCAAAATACAAGTACTGGTATGAACCTAAAAATTAGCATTTGTCTACTTTTTAGTTTAAATATAACAAATATTACAGTAGTTAGTATCCCACATATGGCTAAATACATACTAATTCTCAATACACACTACACATAAAATAAGTAAATTTACCTAAATATTGGAATAGCAGCATATGATTGGGCAAAAGAATAATGTTCTCAAAGGGCTGAAGAAAGCTGACTCTTTCCAGTTAGAAATAATGGTGATATTGAAGACCGACTTTTCTCCTCCAGCAGGCGTCCTGAGCTTGAACCTTTTGATGGTGTCAGTCCTAGTTTGGTCAGTGGTGGGACTTCACCAACTTCATTCAAGTTCACACTGACACCACAAACTGTACAAACCTTCTTTTTTTGGCAAACAAATCCACCGTGTTTCAGTTAGGAGCCTCGTTTACTTTCCATCCTCTTTACAGACTCAAGTTTTATCTTGACGAGACTGAAAATGTCCTTTGTGCGAAGAAACTTTGCTATTGTGTATTTGCAGTACTTTCCAACATGTTAACAAACAGCGCAATGAAGCTCCTGTAAAGTTGAGTGTAAATATTCCAACCTCTTCAGCAGACCTGTGGATGGGCACAGGGATCACGTTAGACATAGTCAGTCTGACATTAAATCTGATCTTTCCAGTTTTTTTTTGATTTTTACAAACCTATTAGAATATGTAAGTCTGGTCAGGTTTGTGCAGTGTGAAGCTGCAGCCAATCAGATTTTAGGTACAGGGAGAAGGGAAAACTTCACAACCGCCACCGGCTCCTTAAAAGGTCGTTCCGAATTAGCAATAACCAGTTAAGTGAAAGATGTCTCAAACCATATACTACATGAAAGTTTATAATTAGAAGGCACATTTGAGGGAGGCCAAAGGTCCGAGCCACAGCACCCTGAGACCAGATGGGCACGTGCAGCTACTCGCTCTGATATCACCTGTTGTGTGACAGTTGGCTTCAGCTTTATTTGCTGCCTTTACATCTATAAACTAATCGGACTGAACAGCTGAATCAATGGGCAGTAATCAATAACAAACTAACCAATAACTCCCATTCACACTCCTCCTTTTCTTTAATGTGTATTTGAAGTATTGGTAATTAACAAATTAAGTGATGTGCTTTGTTTGCGTTTGCAGTTCACGACCTACAGAGTTTCGGCTTAGACAACGTAAGTTACTCAACTGATGACGTTTTCTTTCATGTTTTAAAGTTTCTGCAACTACTTTGTACTTTTCATATATTAATTTGTATAACTTTAGAAAAATCATGACCAAAACGCCAAACCAAGTTGATAGTAATATTCTAAATTGTCCATAGTAATACTATATACAGTGCTTCCTTTAGGACTTTTTTTTTTTTTTTAGCAGTGCCAAATGTTTTACATATGAAACGGAACTTACACTTCGCTGCAACACAAACACATATTTATTCACCTCTATTCACACACAATGAGGTATATTTTCAGTTGTGATTGAACTGTATTTTTTTGAGGAACTATAGGGCACTTAACATCCAGCAGGTGAGGTTTTTGGTGGAGCTGTTGGTTTAATAGTCGACTCGGAAGAAAGCGAACGTTTTGACAAATTAGCTCGATCAACACAACAGTATGTGGAGTTAAACTGGACGGGCCCAATAACCTCTGAATAGTTCTACTTGTTGTTAAATTGCAATGTGAGCGGCAGCCAACGGGAGGGCAGGATCATTTAAAAGGCAACCACGACTACATTTTTTGTACAGCCCTATTTCTGATACCGTGGTGGCAGACATTTTGGTGGGCCGCCACTACAAAATCAACATAGAGGAAACACTGTATATAAACAGTTCCTTGATTAATGATATTAGGAAATGGCTTTTGAGGTGACAAACTGTTAAATCAAATTTTGTGTTTGAAGTTCTGATACTCTGATCGGTCACAAAAACAAAAAGCTGGGAATGAAGACATTTTTGTAGAAAAAACCTGCTTGCTTGCTTGCTAATGACTCTGAAAGGTTGTTAAAGTCTTGCCGGCTTCTGATCTTTCTGTCATCCTTCAGATAAACATGACCCATCTGATAAAACACCTGTCGTTTGGTAAAGACTACCCCGGCCTCGTTAACCCTCTGGACGAGACGGACGTCACAGCGCCACAAGGTCAGTATTTCACGCTTTTCCTGTTTTCAATATGATGCCGGCAGGAATAACACTATAAGCATCAGTAACACTTAACATTTAGGGCCCTATTTTAACGATCTAAGCGCACAGCGTGAAGCGACTGGCGCAGGTGCGTTTAGGGCGCGTCCAAATCCACTTTTGCTAGTTTGACGGCAGAAAAAATTGTCAGTGCGCCGGGTGCAAGGTTCAAAAGGGTTGTACTTAGTGTCTTCATTAATTCATAGGTGTGTTTTGGGTGTAACATGCAATAAACCAATCGGAGTGTCATCTCCCATTCCTTTTAAAAGCCAGGAGCGTTTGGACCTTGGCGCATTGCTATTATGATGGCGGATTTGCACTGCAATATTTTTATTTGTAATCGTGTGTGTGTGTGTGTGTGTGTGTGTGTGTGTGTGTGTGTGTGTGTGTGTGTGTGTGTGTGTGTGTGTGTGTGTGTGTGTGTGTGTGTGTGTGTGTGTGTGTGTGTGTGTGTGTGTGTGTGTGTGTGTGTGTGTGTGTGTTGTGCACGAGCCTAGGCGCATTTCACTAATTTGCTGCAAAAATAACAATGAAATGCTGCGCTATTGACTTTAGACCAGGTTTTTGTTGGTCAGTGGCGCCATCACTTCCCGCTGCCTCAAGATATCAATACGCCAAGAATGCACCTGAACACACCTCCCTGTAAGACCAGTAAGGGTGCAAAAGATTTGCTATTTAAACGACCTGGGCCCTGGACAGGAAATTGACAACTGCGTCGGTCTTAAACTAGCAAAGACACTTGCTTTGCGCTGCGCCGGGTGCAAGATGGGGCCCTTAGTTTTCAAACTAAATGTTTTCTTCAAAAAGAAATGGATCATTTGTCATGACATCTTACCATTTAATCATGTCAATGCTTCGCCCAGAATTTTTTTTACCTCTTGGGTTTGAAAACCCTGTCATAGCCGATGATGTAATTTTCTTCATCTGCTCATGGCTGCGTGGACGTTGATGCACTACCCAACAATGACTACGTGAGGAACAAGGAAGGGCTTTTATAGGCCGTTTTATAACCAGTGATGTAACATATCCTTAACAATCAATCCCCTTTTACACCAGACCCTGAAAGAAGTAGTTACTGGTTCAGCTTCTGGCTCAAGGGCTGAATTTACCTGTTAAAGGGGTGTTAACCCTGTTTCAAAACATATGTGGACTAAACCAGGCTTTTCTTGTCAGATCCTCAGAATGGGAGCGTGAGCTTCTTTTCTTTAGCTGCATTTTTCACCAAATCCGAGAGAAGATACATAGGATCAGAGGCCTGTACTACAAAGCTAGATTTGGTGTTAACGAGGTAACTTCAGGTTCAACCCAGGGTTTTGTGCATCACGATGGTGGATCACTTGTTAACGGGTTAAATCGCCGTGGTAACTTATGCTGAACACCTAACCTGGTCGGGAGCAGGTTATGTTGGAGATTAGAGATCAACTGGTGTAGAAGTTCCGCCTACTGACCAATCAATACTCGGTTGATAACGGCATCACCGTTCCTAGAAGAGCCGGTGGAGCTTGGGGCGCGGAGAGAGAGAGAGGGGTGCGCTCATAAAAGTTAAAACATTTAGAGACCGACAACCCCACGATTGCTTACCACTGCCAGGGTTGCAACTGAAATAATGGGCTAAAGCAACGACAGTTTATGGAAACACAAGTGTAATTATGGTCAGATCTTGGTCCTGACTGATGGGGAAGTGATATTGAAAAGCGTTGTGATTTACACATAAGTGTCGGCTATTTTTTTTGCCAGCTTTCCTTACTGTTTTAGGGAGCAGCAGTGACTGTATTGCGTTTTGCCTGTAAAACCGTGTCTGTGTTCTTCATATTTATGTAGAATTATAGTTTGCTCTTATGTAAAATATGCAGCTCTGGTAGACGTTTGATATTTGTCATGCTGTACGAACACCGCCTCCTTGATGTGAGCGTGCGCGTCGCTGGATTGGGAAACCCTGGGTTGATTGAACTAGTTGATAACCAGCGTTGTGACACAGCTTATGTGGGACCGCAGTGAAGCCGGGTAACTGAAGTCAATCCAGGGCATGTTGATCTTGATTCATAGTACAGGCCTCAGGGGTCAGCAACCTTAGGCACGTGTGCCACCATTGGCAATCCACATGCCAAATGACGTCATCACAGCCATTGGCAGGAGCACAGCTTATTTGGGATATTTTATATTTTAAATTTATTATTTAGGAAGATTTCCCCAGTCCACATTATGTGAAGACCTGCCCTATTCTGCCGCTGATTGGCTAGTACTTGTTGCCTTCTTCACAGAATGCCGCAAGAAGGGAAAAAAAAAATAACGCTGCCTGAGCGGGCTCTGTAGGTGATGGCAGACTTAATGTTGATATGGCACACTGAATAAACAAGAACATTTTAAAAATGGCAGTTCATATTAAAAAGGTTGCCAACCTCTGCATAGGATAGATACTTTACAAAGTGCTCTGCGTCTGCACGTGGAATTTTCCTTTGGTGGAATTAAATTAGCTGTTCTGCGTCTGTCACTCTGGGCAGGACGTTGGCAGCCTCAGAAAGTGTAACACATCCACTCGGAGAACCATTTGTCATCTGAACTTTATTGACAAAACTAGACTGTTGGTTGAGAGTGTGAGGACATTGAGCAGACGGAGAGCTGTACGTGTAGTCACTGGAAAAGTCCCATAGCTGTATAGTTGTGTGGAGGAGGTTGTTCCTCCTCAGCAGCGGATGCCCATACCAATGGACATGAAGGTGCCGAACGTCCCCCCGCTCTGCATCATGGTCTTCCCCACTCCTCCCATCAGCTCCCTGCCACGCATTCCAATCCTTGAGACAGAAGAGACGGTTTGATTTTTATTAGGTGTCAACCAGGGTGGGAAATTAGCACCCGCCACCAGCCAAGGGCGGGTACTTTTTCAAAGTGGCGGGTGACTTTGCCTTGTATACCAGCCACAGTGGCGGGTGGATTGTAAAACATTCCTTGTAACGCATTGGACAGCTTTTGTCAAAGAATGCGGTTGCTAAGTAACAATGCTTATAGGAGTCGCGTTATGTTACTGCTAATGAATCCCCAAAATTTCTGGATTTTGCTGCTTCATAATAAAAAAACATTTAAATACCAAAATAACGGAGGACTTTTATTGTAAAGAACTTCTAGGAAATGAAATCGTTCACAGCCGGGGCTTTGACCACGCATATTTCCATCAACTCCAGACTTTTGCCAAGTAGTTTTCAGCGCTAGTCCGTGACACAATGTAGCTGATCTGAGGTGCAGAAACAAAAATGAAAATGATCGGTTAAAAAAAATGTGGCGACATCCCCGGTGTTAAGGGCCCTCTGCGGAGTCAGCAGTAGCTATCACTGTACAAACTGTTAAGGGCAAAGTAAAAAAAAATAGAAGGTACTTTTGGAACAAGTGGCGCATTGACAAAACAAACATTTCAGACCGTCCTGCCTGTACCTGTATTAATGTAATGATTTTTCAGTAGCTGAAAGCTGCAAAATCCTGGAGGGACCGTTTAATGCTGAGTATTAAAATAATATTTTTTCTGTTCATTAAACATGTAGGGCTACAATTACTGTAGATTATGATTGACCAAACACAATTTAACCATGGTCTCGCAGGATTTTTTTCACATCACTTTTTATTTGCCTATATTAATAAAATATGTATTAATAATAATAAAAATGTATTGAAGCAATTCAAAATATGCTAGTGCCCTTTTTATAAATTTGAATTCCAGAAAAGAGGCTGGTAAAAAAATATAAGTAACTTTTTTTCAGTGTCTGGTGGGCAAAAAAGTTAATTTCCCACCCTGGTGTCAACTGAAATGTTTCATGCCGTTTTTTGCTTCACTTCATTAATCCGGCTGACATTGTGTTCACGTTAGCCTGTTTTTCTACAAAGCTTGATGGGCCCAGTTTGTTTTATCTATTTTAGTTAATGATAAAATATCTGTGCTGTGGACAGTGAGTTAGAGGGCTGGTCAATTATTTCAACTTTTTAGTTACTCTGCAGATCCTTTTGCTCTATCAACAAATCAAGTACTCTTCTAATCCTCTGTTAATACAAAAAAAAAAAAACAGTTATCACTCATAGCAATAGCTATAACTAATAATGCAATTTACCTTTGCATTGTGTCATTTAACATTGTTTATAGACATTACTCAGAATTGTACAGACCACACACAAAACGACTACTTGATGATGCCATTTAGGATATTTGGTAGGTCTTAGGAAACAGACAGGTACTCCTGAAGGAATCTGAACCCCTGAACCACACCAGGTCTTAAAAAAACTGAGGGAAAGTTCACATTATTCTGCTCCTTGACTATAACCGCTGGTCTTAATAGACACCAAGTCCACATTTTCAAATTCCCCCACGTACACAGTTGCCGTTTCTTTAAGAAACGAATAGTTTGGGTGCACACCTAGTGCAGAGTTACCTGAGACAGGAGAAAGTGCCAAACATGGCACCAGCAGCCATTCCTACTGCAAACCCCATCATGAAGCCCATCTTGACCCGGTCAAAACAGCTGGGTTGGGTCTGGCCATATGGACCTACAGCCACTGGCATCTGGAGAGGAAAGATGGAGAGAAGACAGGCTAGAGATGAGATGGATGGATCAGTAGATGACAACAACATACTCTGATAGTATCAGATACTGAGCAGGTCTGAAGGTTCAGAGCCCAGCCATGTGATTGAATTATAAATGCCATGGCTTTATCACCACAAGACAAAGAAATGCCTCACCTAATTAGTAATTCATGTTTCTTCAGGAGTATATTTGTTTTTAAGTTTGTATGGGAGTATGTTCTCCTAAAGCACCCGCAATAGGTTAGCCTATACCTTTTCCAGCTTTGAGCTGCTTTTATTTCCTTAGTGTATTTCAGTGAATTAACCACACACTCAAATCAAGCACTTTTTAGTAACCTTATGAGTAGGCCTACAGACTTTTTGGGAGTATACTTTTTCTTTGCCACCATGGACATATTACATAGTCCAAACCTCCTTAGAATTAATAAGGATTTCGACACTAATGCTTTCAATACACAGTTCAAGAAATTCATATTTTAGTGTTTGACCTTTGTATCTATCTTGCTATTTGTCAGTTATTTTACTACCTAACCAGTCTTGAATGCTTACCAAGCTGACAGCCCTAACTAGCACGCAGATTTATGGGATTTTAGCTTATTCACCGTATCCCCCAGAGTTAGATAAGTCCATACATACCCTTCTCATCTCCATGCGTGTCATAACTGTCTGACGCACCCACCGCTAGCCTTGCTTAGCACAGATGCTGGAGGTAACCGGTTCCATCTAGCCTACTGCTCCCAATAAGTGACACAGTAACGCCTACATTTTCCTGTTTATATGTTGTGATTTGTATAATCACAGCGTGTACAAAAAACAAGGTCACATGAGACACAGCCATCTTCTAACCGTATACAAACTGGGAGCTATATTCTCAGAAGGCGAAGCACTGCTACTTGGAACTAGGGTGACCAGATGAGAATGGGTAAAATTCGGGACGAGACTGGGGAGGGTGGGGATTGATTGTAATTGTTAATTATTTTTATTCAGAAACTCAACTGTGTTGTCTTGTAAACCCGAAAATACAAATACAAAAATCATTAAAATCATGAACTCAAGTGATGACGGGAGCTGGCTGCAGGACGACTCAATTAAAAACCACCATGAACAGTTTTTAATGTTCAATTGGACCAGAACTACTCGAGAGTCTGCTCTTGAGACTTTGCTCTAATTTTCGGGACAATTAGGCCAGGATTCGGGACAACTGCTTGGATTTCGGGACTGTCCCGAACTTTTCGGGACGTCTGGTCACCCTACTTGGAACTCCAGGTGAACGGTCTGCTCCTTACCACGGGGCTTCTCAGGTGCTGCGAGCAAATCACTCCGCTCAAGTAGCAGTGCTTCGCCCTCTGAGAATTATTCTCGTCTTCTAACCGTATACCGTAGCTACATTCCGAAACTATATAGTTGCCAGTATGTATACGGTTAGAAGATGGCTGTGTCTCATGTGACCTTGTTATTTTTACACGCTATGACTATACATATCACAACATGTAAACAGGAAAATGTTGGCGTTATTTTGTCACTTATTCTTGGGAGCAGTAGGCTACATGGAGCCGGTTACCTCCAGGATCTGTGCTAAGCGAGGCTAGCGGTGGGTGCATTAGACCAGAGTTAGACATGCACGGAAATTTGAAGGGTATGTATGGACTTATCTAGCTAGCTAACTCTGGGGCATACGGTGAATAAGCTCCAAGTCCCAATAAGTCGGCGTGTTCCTTTTAACTAAAGACATGTGGTAACGTTAGTTAAGCTGCTGGTTAATGATTAAGTGTTGTTGCTAAGCCTGTAACTTTAGGTTTATCAGTGGTAACGACGTTATTGCATTAACGTTAGCGAGCGGTCTTGGGTTTACATTTGCAGACGGAATAACTAGCTGCTTGTTCAGATGCAGTCTTTAAACGGGAACCATAAAATATCATGGTGACTGTCAAATTCACACTATATTCCAACAGACCTATTTATTTATTTTACGGTCTATGGGTTTAATGCACGTTAACTAACGGGCTAATGTCGCCTGTGGCCTTGACAGATAAACCCGGCACGTTTACACCGACAACATGTGTCTTTCTGATCAACACCTTCAGGAAGATTCGTCGGAAATCGACCTTACCTTGAACTATGTGTTTAAAATAAGTTGGGTTTTTGCGGTTCCTAACTGGAAGATTGTCGTAGTTTGGAGCACAGCTGCGTTTAAATGCCTTTCTAGCAGACTTCCATAACCGGATAGAGGAAGGAGAGAAGGACGGAGGAGACAGATAAAGAGGGGATATAAGATGTAGGACAAAAAGAAACGGCGCCAACCTGTGGTTGAGTTTATTACTGCTATTATTTACATTTTAAGTATTTACTGCATTCAAGAGTCAGTGGTGGAAAAAGTACTCCCATCCTTTGTAACAGTAGAAATACATAGTCTAAAAATACATCATTAAAAGTAAAAGTCCTGAATTCATAATGTTACTTGTATTATCAGCAAAATGTACATACATACATACATTACTCATTATGCAGAATGACATCTTTCACGCTGTTAATTATCGTAGAATATTATATTCTGCTATAAGCAGAGCAGATATGTGTCTTTAATGTAAAAAGTAACTATAGCTGTCAAATGAGTAAATGTAGTAGAAGTATAAAGTAGCAGAAAATGGAAACTCTGTACTTACTCAAGTAAAGTACAAGTATGTCAAAATTGTACTTAAGTACAGTAATTGAGTTAATGTACTCAGTTATTTTCTACCACTGACTTTCTCAGCCCACTTTTCAAAATCCAACATATGTACGTTAAGTCAATCAGAGAGCGGTTGATCCTGAGACAATGCTAAAGCTCTTCTGTTTTATTAAAGTAGAATGAACTAGAGTAAAATATACTGCAAGTTGCTTTATGCGGTTTTTAACACACTTCCCTGCTGTAATAATCCTCATATTCCAAATGATCTTACTTTTTACATTCTGGTCTGATAATTGTTTGCTCTGTAATGTTTGACAATACCCATTGGTTTTCTTATTTCCTGCTATTTTATCTTGGCCTACCGTTTGATTCCGTTTGGTACATCAGAGATTATTACCAATTATGTTGATCTCAAGTGTCCTCTGTGTGTATTTTAGTTTTAACAAGGATGTCCGTTCTCTCCCCACAGCATCAATGATGTACCAGTATTTTGTGAAAATTGTTCCTACCATCTACGTGAAAACTGATGGCGAGGTGAGTTAATTTTACATTTGTTCCCTAAAATTCCTCTTACATTCCAAGCCTTATCAAACCAACAAAAGGAACTAGATTGGTTAGCTCAGAGATGTTAAAGCGACACATCAAGAAAGAAAAAATGTATTAAATTGTTGGTGCAGTACAGAACATTTTTGTATCCTTTTCTTTTCTTTTCATAACTTTATCTTTGGTAGGTTCCTTAACACTGCAAAAAAAACATGTTGTTCGCCATTAACATTCATTTTTCTTTTTGAATGTGTTTGTCTTACCCCATCTAATGTAATGTTTAATTGAATTAACCGTGCTACATTTAACCTCATCATCCTAAAAACGTGTTTTGTTGTCATTTTGTGTTTTGCAGGTGGTAAAAACAAACCAGTTCTCGGTCACCAGGCACGAGAAAGTGGCCAACGGGCTAATAGGAGACCAGGGGCTGCCGGGCGTCTTTGTTTTATATGAGCTGTCACCCATGATGGTTAAATTCACAGAGAAACAAAGGTAGGAGACAGTGCTGTCAGTTGCAGCACTTATAAATGTTATTTCCCTCTCATTTAAAGGTCCAGTGTGTAACGTTTATAGTTGTTCATTATCAAAGTCTGAGTTACCAGTTCACAAACTTGTCCTTTTTCATGAATATTTACCACCACCATCAATTCCAAGTATTCCCTTTGGCTTGAAATTTTACATTTGCATTCGCGTGAACTGGGGGTAGACGCTCCATATTCATGCGCCATCTTGAAATATGTTAGCCGGTAAGGGACATACAGGACATACTGCTCCACCTTTCGCGTTTTCGCTGTCACATGATAAACTCACAGGTGCTGCTAATGCTGCTAATGGGTATCGTCGCTTCCCGGCCCCGGCAAGTTTGAAGAAGGAAACATGGAGGACCACACATATTCAAAATCCAAATTTCAGGAACAGGAGTCTTCTTCTTCGCCCAGAAAAGAATATTGAGAAGAGCAATAAACCGGCGTCATCGTAAAATTTGAGTGAACATTGGAGCTGCCTTCCAAAGATTGAAAGACCTGATGAAGGAAAAGGGGATCGAAAGAGACGCCGAACGGCTACCCTAGCTGTAATCCGTACCTTGAACTGCGTGCCGCGAGAGAGTTGATTACGATATTTGATCATAAACGCTAGATGGGAGAAATTCCTACACATTGGACATTTAAAATTTAGCATGTAGATCACGTACCAAGTGCCAATTGGACAGCTGGTGTTGACACTATACTGGCACAAGACCCTGATGCTTTTTCAACTCGTGCACAGATAATGGCTCCCAGCTTAGTAAATGAACATACATTATTCAACAACATCATTCTGTAAGACCTATATGATCCTACCATCATGATAAGATTCCACTGAGAGGGAATACACAATGTCGAACTATCAACCAGCTCTAATTGCAAATGCATGTTATGCAGCTGTGTTTTGTTTGAACTCTCACAATACATTTTTACAAACTAGTAGTCGAGATAGACCGATAAATTGTCCGGGTTTTGTTGATATTTGAATTGACATGCTCAGTTTGTATCTTGGTCACAAGTCTAAGGGATCTGTTTTAAAGATTATTGATACCTCCACAAAGGAGGTAATGATTTCAGCTGGGTTTGTTCGGTGGTTTTGTCTGTCTTGTCAGCAGATTCTTATGAAACTTGGTGAAAGGGTGTATCATTGGCCAAGGAAAACCCATTTATATTTTGGAGTGTACCCAAATCACGGAGAGCATACACAAATCTTTTTTCCACTTTCTTTAACAATATAAAATAGGGCATTTGTGATGCATTCATGTGGTGTCTGAATAATCGGATAAGTTCCTGACTGGGAAAATTCACACTGCACCTTGGTCTGCACTCTCCCAAGTGTTCTTCTAGTTTATGTTTTTTGTTGATGTTTAAATAAATAAAAAAAAAAAAAATTACTATTAACATGATTGTCTGTTTGCTTTTATTGCTTTCAGTGTCTTAAATGTATGGTCTTAATTAGCTTTAGTCAAGATTTTGGAACAAACCGATGGCAAATTAATGAATGCAAGTATTGTATTAAGAAGGCTAATTTAAAGGGGAAATGGTTTTAAGGGACATTTAAAGGCAATATCATAGTACAAGAAGTCAATTTAAATGCCACATATTTAATAAGGAAGCACAGTTATGACAATAAAAGAAGAATATGAGCTTATTTTCACCTTTATTGTTGAGTCAATATCCTCTCTTTTTTTCTGTTCAGATCATTCACACACTTCCTAACAGGAGTTTGTGCCATTATTGGAGGTGTATTTACAGGTCAGTCCCTCCATGTGATCACGTCATTTGACGCTATATGTTACCTAATAATATACAGACTAAGACTAAAATGTGTATATGAATAGGAATTTTAAATGAAGTGGATGAAACCTGACTCTCTTTTTCTTGTTTCCTGTCTGCTGGACTCCTTCAGTGGCCGGTCTGATCGACTCGTTCATCTATCACTCAGCTCGGGTCATCCAGAAGAAGATAGAGCTGGGCAAGGCTTCCTAACGGCGCCCCCACCCCCCACTGGCCTCCACGGTTCAAAACAGACCAAGACACGGACACAGAAAGAAAAGACAGACCGACCGACAGACAGAGGGAGAAGTTTGGAAACCGAATCAAGTAGTTCTCCTGTCAGATTGAGTGAGAAATGCAGAGAGAGAGACAGAGAGGTTTTAAATTAGCCACGTTTTTAATTCCTCTGTCTCTCTTTTCATTCTGGAAAAGCACAGGAAAGGAACTTGCGGTCCTTTTTGAATTTTGCTCTCTGTTAAATTAAATGCCAACAGGACAGAGTCAGAATCAGACATCGACGGGCGACGTTTTGTGATTTATACTCGAGCAGAAAGGAGGCCTCTTCTGCCTCCAGATGCTTCTTCCTGGAAAAAAGGGGACTTCCTTCCCTCGCTCCTGTTAGTTAACGTCCTGCTTCAGCGCCGCTCACCACTCAGATCGCTACATTGGATGTTCGTAAGACGATCTGTGGTCGATCCTTTGTTCCAGAGGGGTGAGGGTGAGAGGGCACGGAGACTTTTTAAAGGAATACGTCACCCAACATTTTCACTTTTCTTATCGGTTTCTCATCCCTTGCAACCTGGACTGCTTGAGGAAACAATGTTTGTACTCCCATTTCTTTTAACAGAATCAAAGACAGACATAGATAATGTTTTCTCATGAGTACAAGAAAGTTATTGTGTGATCTCAGTGTAATGCATTTATTGAGATCAGAAAATTCTTGTTTTGGTCCTATGATTCAAGGATAAATCTGGAGATATTTTGTCCACAAATCCCATGAAAAGACCAAATCCAACTATGAACTGTTACCAATAACAAGTATTGTGTGTGTACGCAAAGCCTAATATATCTTCTTCCTCTGTGCCATAGAGCTTAATTGTTGTCCAAATACTATTAAAAACACATCAGTGAGCAACACTGTTGCACTAGGTGACATGTTTCTTCATCACCATGAACACACACACACTGTAGTCTATTTTGTCTCAATCCCACGTACACCGTCCTGCTGCCACATGTACTCACTAGAGCACCGAATGTGTATTAGTCCACTGCTGAAAATAGTCCCCAACAAATGCACTATTTATTCCTGTTTAATGTTTGCTAAAAGCTACAGTGACCAGCTGTTTTGGGGAAAAAAAATCTCGAGCCTTTTTCTTTAAGATCAGTCTTCACTAGGAACCAATGGGTTTGGGTCTGAGAGCCACAGACAGGTTAGGGATATCCGAAAGTAATGAGAGACAGACTGACACATGGTTGGTTTTGGACTTTTCATGGGATTTGTTGACAATAAAGAAAAACAAAAAGAATATCGCCTGCCTTCTCCTTTAAGTTGTCTCCACCGACTTTTTATGTATGTTTTTTAGACAAGTCAGGAATTTGGGGTTTAGAGTAATAATCACGAAAATTTCATTTAAACAAATTTCTGTTAAGTCACTATTGCCGAATGAGGTAACACGATGGTGATTGAGTAGTAGTACGGGTGTCAAACAGTGGAATTGCAACTCCCACCCCGTTACGTGATGCCCTTTGGCCCCAAAATACTTTTTCCCACACGTCTGTAAATCAGTGGATACATATTTTTTTAACGTCACAGCCTAAATCAGAATTTGATACATTCAGTCCGATAACATTTGGAAAGTCTAGAAGAGACGCGCGATTAAATCATCGATCCCCATTCAAGTGAATGTGAGAACGGAACCATCCGGTACTCCCATCGGACCAAGTTGTGAGTAGCTGATGGGAAACCTTTTGGCTGACGTGTTCCCTTAAAGACTTTCTGTACAAATACTATTTGAGATAAGCGGAGTTTCTTTTGAAATGGCTCAAAAAACCCGACACGCACTATACAGGCAGATTTCTGTCCTCACTTAAATTAAAACCACTGTGTGTAGGATTTTGTAAGTTTGTTAAAAAAAAAAAAAAGCCTGCTCATCTCTGCCGCTGTGTTGGGGTAAACATTAGTCCATCCTGATAATCGGACTGAATTTTGTTCACTTGATTATTCAGTCTGGCGTCATGACATTAATGGACCTTTTTCACAGAAGACATGTTGACCTGTCATAGTAGGAAAAGCACAGCTGAAATTGATAACCTTAACGATGACTCAGTTCCATCAAGTGTCCCAGTGAGCTATTTCACTGAGTCAGCAGAGGCTGACTCACTAAGTGGAATGCAGCCATTACTGATGGTTTTTGAATACGCCTGTGCTTTTCCTACTATGACATGTCAACGTGTCTGCTGTGAAAAAGGTCTATGATACAAGTCTAGCTGGTCAACCCAAACTGTGGACTGACTTCCACTCGATGCAGACCGTTGGGTGACACCTGCATCCAACTGGGTGAACCCTTGTGTTGACTTCGGGTCACATTGACCCGTTTTCAATTTTTGTTTTATAGCAGAAAATACGGGACGTAGAAATAAGCGCTGAAAATGTGTAGAAGAAAAATTTAACTATTTAAAACATTGGAAAAAGCAAAAACAAATGTAATTTTTTTTTTCAAAGGTTGACGGGAAGACAATGCAAGGGTTAAACTGACTTCAGCTTGGCGTTTGACCTGCAGTTCAGCAGCAGATTGGGTGACTGATGGACCTTTTTCAAAGCAGACATTTTGACTTGTCATAGTAGGAAAAGCACAGCTGAAATTAATAACCTTAACAATGGCTATTGTTCATGCTGACTCACTGAAATAGCTTACTGGGACACTTGATGTAACTGAGCCATCGTTAAGGTTATCAATTTCAGCTGTGCTTTTCCTACTATGACAAGTCAACATGTCTGCTGTGAAAAAGGTCCATTGGGTGACTGATTGGGTGACTGAATGGGCCGTTAGTTTCAACTTTCCCAGCTTGTAAAAACTCAGAAGAACATACGGACGATGCTGCTCTGGTTTATTACTGCAAAGGGAACACACGGCGTAATCAGTCAATCAATAACCTTCTGAACTGAAACGGAGAGATCAAACCGAGACTTCTGCTGCTACTGCTTGTTGTCCTTGACGTTTGTTAAACCTGATATTATTTTTCATCAACAAGTATAATTTCCTCTGACTTTAGCGGAGGTGCTGCTAATTCTCAGGCGAGGCTATAAAACGCTGAGAAATCTTGAAGTCCCGTTGACCTTTTCAGTCAACACAAAGCTGCGGCACTGGTTGCTGGGGGTAGTTAACTTGACATTTCTCGCAATGATCAAACTTACACGTCAATTCAAGGGTCGTGTCTGTAAGGGTTGGGGTGTTTTCGTGCCAGTTTTTCTGCTATCCTGTTATAGGCTGTGACATAGGAAGCAAGCGTCCCCGGTCTTAAACCCAAGTACAAAGCTCTGATCGGCTCGGTTGTGATCATAACCAGAGGTCTGAGACCATAATGGAGAATGTGTGTCTGCCATAGTGTCTGCTTTTCAAATCTTACACACAGTGGCTTTAAAAAAAAAAAAAAATGAGAGAGACAGATTTTATAATAAATGATTGAATAAATGACAAAATGACCTATATAATCAGAAGTTGAGATTCAGGCCACGGTTGACCTGCAGTGTGAATGGAGCCAGGTATTTCAGAAGCCAAACAGTCCGTTGTGTTCAGTGTTTAAGTGGCAGTTGAGGCAACACCAATGAGCCATAGCCAAAACTTGCAGCACCTGGCTCCCAGTGTCTTCCGTGTACCTCCGGAACTCGGAAGCCGGAGCTGGGAATGACGTCACACCCGCGTTGAATGCGTCCCATTGAACAAGTCCGATTTTCATCGTGGGGTTAGCTCTAGCCAGGTTAGCCATCGTTGGCAATACCAGTTGATAACACATTAATTTGTATTTTGTGCATACAAACAGCGTAACATGTCCACAGATAGACGTTGGACAGGACTGTGTATATGACTAGTTTAATGAGACACAAATAAGACCGAAGTGCTAATAAACTGTATGTTACTACAGCTATCACTGCTGTTAATGCACGGGGCAGCCATCTTGTATTTTGAGCTTGGGGTACTGTGAGGTTGTCCGACTTCCCAACTCTGAAATCCGAGGTTCAGTGCGGCGTATTTCCAACTTTCGGACTTTTGGCTCGACTTAACTCTCGATATGATTTTACCTGTTTGTTGTTTTTTTTGTATTCGGAAGTGTAAATATTGTACACACATATCTACCACTGCCTCAGAGAACGGAAGGAAACGACTAAACACTATGTGAATCCCACCAGATCGAGTGTTCGATCTGATTTTTTTTTTTTTATTATAGGGGAAAGGGCTGCTTCTATTCTGCTTGTTTCTTTCTTGCTTTCCATGGGACACAATGAAATGTGCCCTGTTAGACTGCTGTTAAACGATATGCTTATGTTTTTATTTCAGTTTGGTTTGTGTGAGTTTGGGAATGTTAAAGGGTTATAACACACAACCAGTTGCTTCTTTCAGACGTGTGCTTCTCATCCAAAAACTGCCGGTTTAATGACAGGGAGGCAGCAGGAAGCTCCAGACCACAAGAAGACAGCGTGTAAACGTCTGCTCGATTCTGACTTTATTCCTGACTCACGTGTTGAGTCACCATACGAGACCCAGATGTTGATCTTCGCCTCTTCTCTGCGTTTATTTCCGACCGTCCTGAGTGTTAGACTGACACAAACAGACCCAGCGGGGTGAGATTGTTGGTTAAAAGCTGGTGGTGTTTGCACGTTTTGGCCCAAAGCCACAAATCAGGCAGAGTTTCCATCACGGCCGACCAGTTTTATTTGATTATGTTAAGAAACTTCAACTTACAGATTATAACTTGCTTAAAATTAATCAGTTTTTATATTATCTTTTTCATCACGTGGTCATGTTGTTGCAAGCAAAGGTTTAATTATTGGTGCATTCAAGGAGGACTGGAAATCCCAAATTTCAGAGTATATATTGCCCAATAAGTCTCACTAGGCGTCATCTCTTAGACACTTTTAGCTGTTCAGAGCCTCCAGATCCTGAAAGCTCCACGTTCACCTGCAATCCACCTCACTACACACTACCGAATGAGATGGAAAGTCTGTTGGTGAGGTAATCACCACCACCATGTTTGTTTGAGTTTTGAGCTTTAAAGTGCTCATATTATGCTCATTTTCAGGTTCATACTTGTATTTAGAGGTTATATCAGTTAACATGGTTTAATTTTTCAAAAAACACCATATATTTGTTGGACTACACATTGCTGCAGCTCCTCTTTTCACCCTGTGTGTTGAGCTCTCTGTTTTAGCTACAGAGTGAGACATCTCACTTCTGTTCCATCTTTGTTGGGAGTCGCACATGCACAGTAGCTAGGTAAGGACTACTAGCCAGTCGGAAGCAGAGTGTGAGGGCGTGCCATGCTAGCACATTGGCGAGCATTATAACGTGTGTTACGGAAGTAAAGGCTGTAAACCTATTACATGCACAAAAAAGATATATAACACAATAAACGAAAGGGGGAAAAAGCCAAAAAGCATAATATGAGCACTTTAAAGGCTTTATTTTGATCAGTTTTTCTTGCAGCACCATTTCCAAATCCGACAGCTGTATACCGTTGCACTAAAATAGCAGTCTGGGATTGGGCAGTTATGGTATCAATCAAAGTTTTCTGGTTAAAGTTGTAGTTTCTTAGCCTGACATGCCAGACCCACATCAAGATGTTGGGTCTGGGAACTCCCCACTGGCAGGGCTCAATCCGAGGGGCGGGAGAAATGGTTGTCTTTCAAATTCCCTCTGCACGCTACAACCAGGAGGTAGCGGAGCTAGTTGATAGATTAAACTTTTGCCATATCCGGTCAGCAAAACTCCGAACACATCTTCCTTTTTTAAGAATGACTTCAGTGCCGTTCTTTGTTCTTTTCTCAAAGAAAAGCTCAACTCCAAGTCTTCCAGAGTCACGGCCAAAGCCGATTCTAAAGACCACTGTTCGCCAGCAGCAGCAGCCATCTTCTTTGTTTTCAAGTAGCAGGGAATTCACCCGGAACCGTCGTAACTCTGCCGTCATTACGTTAAGCCCGCCCACCGACTCTATACACGATGTGATTGGCCCGGCTGGAGTTTGGCTTTTCCAGCTCGCAAGCCAATGGAGAGTTGCCAGACTGACCCTGGCTGCAAATTACATTTGCTGCC